>MU130381.1:323851-338134 GCA_015039465.1 Phlegmacium glaucopus | reverse complement strand
GCCTGACATAGAACGTGTGGTTTTAAATACTTCCAATAAACCAACACAAAGTTACACTGTAAAAACAGTGCCAGTCTTGTTCTAGGCTTCGCTGCCGGTACTTCCCACTGTGCTTTTACAGTGAACACTATTGGTTTATTGAAAGTCTTAAAAGCCACACGTAAGACTCTATTCTTTGACATATTATTTAGGTTTAATAATATTTATTTTAAGACCACGATTTCGGTGCCGGACTCGGCGGCCGAAACCGAAACTCGATAGGACCCGGCCCGGTTTCGGTAAGGACCCGGCAGTGGATACCGGGCCGGACCGGACCGGATTTTACCGAGCCGAACCGGACCGAAGGCCGAGTTTCGGCCCGGGCCGTGTAGTGATGAGAGGACACGGCTGTAGTAACTTCTTTCGTTATAGGACTGCGTTAGATCTGTTTTTTTTAACTTCTCTGCTAGAACATTATGCTACGGTCTTTTTATGGAGAACGCAACTGTATAGGAGTTAGTGTGGTGTCTCTGGACTAAAGAATGAAACTGTCATGTTTATGGCAGCGAAAGCTGCTCTTGATTACATAACCAACAATTGAACCACTTTAGATTCCCTTTTCAAAGAGCTCTTGTGTGATCAACTTTGAATATTTAGTCTGTCATTATTTGATTAGTCTACATCACTAATACCATCCAAATATCTGATTTCCGTGGGTTACCATAATGAAATGTAGAAGTACTGTCAAAAGCCGTGGCCTGGGCCGGGCCAAGCCAGGGCCGAGCCGGCTTTGGGGGCTTTGGCTTGGCCCAGGTTTTTGTGAGGCTGGAGCCGGCTGAAGCCAGGCCAAAGCCGTGGCTTTTGGGCCAAGCCGGGCCGGAACATCACTACAGGAGAGGTAGCAACTCAGATTCAAACAGATACCTGTGAGTTGATAACATATTTTGTTGTGAGCAATACACATTTAATAATGTTGTAGATCTTGTCCAGCAAGGTATCTCAGAAAAAGTTGCCCTCGTCATCAGCTACTTGGTCTTGTTTATCACTGGTTTTGTCCTGGGTTGCATTTGTTCTTGGCGTTTGGCACTGGCGGTTGTCTGATGAACAAATTTGTTTATTCATATATCGTCAATGTCGTTCTGGCGATCTCAATCGAATCCCCCTCACGTTCCCTAAGCTTCAAGGTCATCCTTCGACATTCCTGCTTGTTCCTGCTCGATTCCTAAGCTCCGACGCGTCCCTCTCCAGATCATATCTTTCTGTCTGTATAAAAGGTCCATTGAGCTATGCTATCTGATTCCCTCAGCTATTCTTCTACATGGTGGGCCGGATTCCTTGCACATGCGGCTGTGGGCGAGAAGTGACATATGCCACGAAACAAAACCATTTAAATGCCCGCGGGAAGACTTCGCTTCAAGCCAGAGTGGTGACAGAGACCGAATCATTGAAGAGAAACACCTGGCAGCAACAGGAGCCGACCCCACTTGTGCAGAGGGGATCCAAAAAGCGGGCTTCCTCCAATCTTGACCGGGATGGCAGCCGCAAACGACTCAAGGCAGCTCCACTTGAGGAGAATCAATCGCCTGAAATTACCCCTAGTTCTCAAGTGGACACAGACCTGATAGAGGATTTTCTCCCTCCGGTAATGGCAGATACAGATCGGCAGATCAGGTTTGTAGAGAGATCTGGGGGCGTGATTGAGATGCGCTGGACAACTAGTAGACAAGACAGCTGTTCTCATTCTGATGGCAAAGGCGGTAACAATGATGACGGAGACGAGGAGGAGGACAAGGAAGATGAAGACAAAGACAAGGACAAGGAAGATGAGGACAAGGAAGAAAGGATGAGGAAGACAAGGACAAGGAAGACAAGGACAAGGACAAGGACAAGCCTCCTTTCTATGACTCTGAAATACCGGGTATTTCTACTTGGGACTTGCTTGGCAAAGACTTCGAGCATGAAGCTGCAGCTTTAGGTTTGTACTCCTCGTATGAATTACCTACCCAGCTAACAACACTTTAGATGGACAGTCTCTGGGAGAATCTGACCTCAGCCTACTTCGTAGATATATGCTTAAAGTGGAGGATCACCTGTCGGATTGTACCTTCAGCCGACTTCCCAAGGCTTTTCCAAACTCGAGTCAGGACAGCCTAAAAATGATCAAGAAGCGCGTTCGATCTCTTGCTGGATTTTGGCCTGTATGTTACAGCTGTTGTATCAATAGCTGTGTTTGCTTCGTTGGACCGTATGAGGACCTAACCAAATGCCCCAACTGCAAGGAAGCACAATTCAAGGCCAATCAAAAGCCACACAAATATTTTGACTATGTCCCTGTCATACCTCGGTTGCAAGCTATGTCGGCGAACTCTATACATGCAAAGAAGATGCGCTATCAAGCAAATCATGTACATGAACCTGGAGTTATCAAGGACATTTTTGATGGCTCTCATTATCAGTCTTTACTCAACACCATTGTCCCCGCTGGTGATGCCAATCCCTTTTTCTACTTTTCTGATGAATGTGACATTGCCCTTGGTCTTTCAACGGACGGTTTTGCTCCATTCAAGAAGCACAATAAGACGTGCTGGCCCATCATCCTTTTCAACTACAATCTCCCTCCTGAAATATGTTTCCAAAAGAAATATTGTATTCACGTTGCCACGGTCCTGGGCCCAAAAAAGCCTTGGGATTGGGACTCGTTTTGTTGGCCACTTGTTCAAGAACTGATTCAACTAGAGTTGGGTATCAAGGCTTTCGATGCGATTAGCCTGGCATTATTTTTACTTCACGCCTATCTCATCCTGGGATTTGGTGATATTCCCGCTATGGCTCTGATCATGCGCATGAAGGGGCAAAATGGTATCAGGCCTTGTCAAATATGTGACATCAAAGGCATTCGCTTCAATTCTCGCACAAACTATGTCCCCCTCCAACGAGACAAGGTTCCTGGAGCTACACCTCCTCGATACGACCCATCTAATCTTCCCATCCGCACCCATGAGAAACTAATGAAACAAGCACACGACATTGAAATGGTGCCCAACAATGTCACACGTGAATGGCTCACTAAAGAATATGGCATTAAGGGCATACCGGTGCTAAGTTCCATATCTTCAATTTCCTTCCCTTCCTCATTCCCATTCGATTTCATGCATCTTATCTGGGAGAATTTAATTCCCAATCTCATCGAGTTCTGGACTGGCAAGTTCAAAGACTTGGATCACCAAGGCGAAGGCTACTTTATCGAGCCCCATATCTGGAATGAAATCGGAGCATCTACAGCTGCATGCAGGGTGACAATTCTGGCAGCTTTTGGGGCTCCAGTACCTAACATTGCAACAAACTGGTCTCAAATGAGCACCAAGATGTATGCCAATTGGACGCTGTATATTGCTCCGATTGTGTTACGCAGAAGGTTTAAAAGTCCTCAATACTACCAACACTTCATGCGGCTTGTTGAACTTCTCAAGCTTTGTTTAGCATTCAAGATATCGGAAGCAATGTTGGATCAAATTGACGAGGGTTTCCAGTCGTGGGTGGAGGAATACGAAAAGTGAGTCCTCTTCTTTCCTCTCGTGTATCACACTCAAATCGATATAGGCGGTACTATAAACATGATCCCACCCAGCTTTCCACCTGTCCTTTGACCATCCATGCTCTTCTTCATATTGCATGGGGTATCAGGGTAGCCGGTCCTGTCTGGACCTACTGGGCATACGCCATGGAACGACATTGCAACACTTTGCTCCAATCGATCAGAAGCAGACGCCACCCATACACATCTATTACTTTGTTTGTCACTGCAACTGCACAGCTCGATCAAATCTGACTATTATATGATCTACATGAAGCCCTACGCCTGGATCCTGACGAAAAGGAAAGCACCAAACTTGTGCATATTTTGTGTAGGTTCTGTTAATCACCTGTTACTGATCACTCATTCAAAATTTAAACAGATCCGCAGTACATGCTTGCTGCCCCCCGACGATGTGAAACCTTACCCCTAGCAATACAAAACAAAGTTCTGGCTTGTTTAGCAACGCGCTTCAATGTCCATAAGAGTGTCGTTCAATCAGTCATCAAACTGGATCAGCCAATTGTGCAGTACGGCAGAGTCAGCCGTCTTGAAGGAGGTGATCTTATGATTGGTTGTCACTTTGTCAAACAGGCTGAGGACAGCCGGGATGCATCTTTTGTTCGAGTAAGTCTTGCCTTCTTTCCATATATGCAATTTCTGAGTATCTCTTCTCCAGTATACTCAACTTGTAGATCGACATGCTCGCCGCCCTAGACAAACACCAGACTTTGAGTTGCAAAATTTCTTTGGCCAACTAAACCGTATCCTTCTCTTAGAGTTACCGTCAGCACAACGACTAAACCTAGATAAGCCAACAACGGTCATCGTAGTGCTAATTCGAGAAGTCAAAGCAACATTAAGGAATGACATCTACTACTACAAAGATTTTGGTGTCGATGAGGTTGTTGATCTGAGTACGCTACAGTGTGTTGTCGGAAGGATACAGGACAGAGACGAGTGGGCTATCATTGATCGGAGCGATAATGTGGACATTCAGGTGGACTGAAGCTACTAAATGTCTCTGTTTATTTTTCAAGGCAAAATAATGGATTTTTTTGCATAGCCTGAACCTTGGCTTCCACCGCGAGATGTCGAGCATGGCACCTGAACCTCCCTTTCCACATGGCCTCCTCCAACAATATGCTCGTTACCATTCAAAGGCAGTTATTTAAAATTCAACATCAACTAGCCACGCCCTACGAACACTATATTAACAACCGGCACCACTTTCAAGAGGCAACCTCACAAACATACATTTTACTTCCTACCCATTAAATTTACTATGTTTTTTTTAGCTTTCTACACTTGTTCGACTTATCAAGTATCCATGAGACTATCATTCGCAGCCTCTCACAGGCTCTGATTGACGCCGACAATCCTAACGCCATCTGCCACCTCGTTCTCTCCTGGAACGGTTCCAGTCGTCACTGCATCGAAGGAATGGACCATATGATTTCCTGACGAGCCTCCAGTTGAACAAGCTTTATTCCAATGTACATGTAAGTACTTGACCGCAACCAATCAACAAGACCACGCAACACATCCCTTCCACATTCATGCAGCTCCTCACCACCTCCAGACTTCATTCTCTCGCGTACACCATGACCTCAACCCAAGTGTTTATTCCATGGTTCTATCGCTCGTTCATTCCCCATGACTCCCTTCGTTTTCACAGGAACATCCTCAACTCAACTCACGCACCACTCTCAACCATCCCAGCAAACAGATCTTTACTGAGCTCATTCAAACCGTTGGACGTCCGATCGCGACTCAACATGTCGCCATACGATCTCAAAAGTCTTGTGTTTGGTCACGGCGTTCGTTGTTTAAAACATATGAATGGAGTACGCGTACTTACGGTAAGCCAGCCCCATCTAGGATCGTCCATTGGTTCTTGATAGTTTTTTTAGCAGCGTACAATTAATCGCAGAACGTTAACATTTACCATCGCCTTTGCGGCATCTTTTCTTCTATATCAATACTTGATGCCAGTAGTCACAGTGTTCTACGCTTTTCTGACTGCTATCCGCTACCTCAATGCCAAGTTAGTGGCAGCAGATCGATTTCTGGCCATAGCTACAGAAGAGCCAGCTGTAAGTTTCAATCTATTCCATAGTGATTTGAGCTAATATCTTCATCAGCGACACAAACTTCTCTACAATTTCACATTCCTCGCTGCGCTAACCCTCATCTACTTGCTCAGACTATATTTTGCAACGTTAGCGCTACTCACGTGCACCCTCATTTATCTGCAATACATTTATTTTAGTTTGTAACTACCCTAGAAGTAGTAAAATCCTTTCTTGATATAAGAGTTTCACTCTTATGTTTCTTGTTGTAAATGTCTAAAATAAATATCAAATCCTACGAAAAATATGGATATATCTACTGTAGACTGCCTACACAGTGTTGAGAACATTGGTGACATCAAGAGTTGTAAATTCCTTTGAAAATTTATGACGTTTCAAGTTGGAATTTTTTCAAAAGTTTTTGTTACATATTTGTCCATAAAAGTCTACATTAATTGGCGGAATTTCCCCGATGCCAAAAGTGGTAAATTACCACAGTCCCGAAAAACAACACTTTCTGTCAGAATTATCCCATTCCACCCTTTGGGGTTGCTTTTTCCCATGCTCCTGGTCTCACAGTGTGTAACGTAGATGGAGGCGCCGCTATCCACATAGAATAGGAATTTGGTAAGGGACAATAGCGTTTGAGAATTCTGGTTGAGGGCTGCTACTGTGATATTTGCGAAGTCAACTGGTTGAGAGGCGTCAGCCCAATTGATACTGGTGGTGAGATTGATCCACGAGGCTGGAATGTCTGGTTCAGAAGCATTGGAAGTCCTGTAATTCTCCTCCTCGGTGCTTCCAAGAACGGCCATGTGGGCAAAACCATCCCACTCCAGGTCATCAGTAGTCTGAATAACTCCGGCAAATTCATTTATGGGAGGGGCGGATGTACCGCTAGCTAAGGTGTTGTCATCGACTTCAACTATGAGCGCTTGCCCGGTGGCAGTAGTGATGCGGACTTTATGTTTTGGCGCTGGAGTACTAGCATTCCGACCACCCCTGTCAAGCTGACGAGCCACCCTTGACTCTTCAATGGTTTTGCCAGCCATCCCACCACCCGGCGTGATGCAATATGGCTCGGTGTGGTGTTTTTTCTTGCAATTGGAGCAAATGACTGGCTCCCGGCTCTTGGGGACCGGCTTTGCGGTAAGCGCAATGGCAGAGGATCCTGAAGGAGTATTGATGGCACGATTGGCATCTCCTAAAAGGAGCTGGGTATCGGAAGCAATATATGATGTGATATGGTGTGGTAAGAAGGGTTTATCAGTGGTGGCATTTTTCAGATCACGCTGAATAATGGCGCGAAGGTGCTCGTGGCCATCGCTAAGGGCAGACAGGAGAGCAATACAGGTCAGCGTGTCTTTGGACAGCCCACCAGGCATGTCAAATGCCCTGCTGATGTCTTCTGTGATCTGCCATACCTTAGTGTCCTGTTCTTTGTTGCGAGGAATACAAGTAGTAAACACAGTTCGGATTAATTCCATTTGCTTGACTGGTCCCTCAGCGAGATGAGCGGCTTTCAGAGCCTCCCAAGAGTCTAGAGCAGTGGAGTATTTCTCGATAAATTCCTGCTCAAAATCAGAGCAGTGCATTTTGAGGAATGCCCGTACGGCCAGGTCATTGGTAAGCCAGTTGTTGTAGGACATGGGACGTGTAAGCGCATTGGGGGGCCGGTTGCGAATGGGATCAATGTGGTGTCCCAGGGCAGAGACATTGAGACTTTGTCGCATGGCCGTGCTCCACTTTTTCCAGTTAGCCTTTGTCATATCCAGGTGCTCACCAGAGAAGTGAGTAGATATGTTTTGGATATGGACGATGGGTTTCGTGGCATCAGTAGGATCGACAGTAGGAGATACAGCAGTTTCAAGAGTGGGCGTCATAGCGCAAGGGTGTCAAGAAAAATTATCAGCAAATGAGTACGATGGGTGCGTGTTGACAGACGCATGTAGAACAAAAAAAATGAGTCGGTCTTCTAAAATAGGAGGGTATCTGATTCCGATAGGCCCATAACCTGTTAAAATATTAGACCCTAGATGATAATGTAACACTCAGTCACTTGTTACAATGACTATATATTGTCCACTGTACCTAGATGATAGCATAACACTAGGTACAGTAAGTTTAAGTAAATAAAGAATAGGGTAAGACCTGTATGTGTACGTAGGTATAAGGTATTTATATGTAGACGGTACAATGAGTGCAGCCGCTTTGTGGCACGTCGCCCACTCTGCTTTGTTTGAGGTGGCCTCTCCTACTTTGGTCATGGTGGCCTCAACTCTCAACACAATTGATATTTGTCAATGGTAGGATCCAGGCCGAATGTGGTTGCAACCTTCTCCCATTCAGGGCTAGCAAATGCTGGAAGCTTTTCAGTCAGCGGTTTGAGATCTTGAGGTGTCAGATGCTCATGCCACGCCATATCCAAGATAAATTTGGCAGCAGAGTCTGTTGAGAGTTGAGGCCACCGCTGATAGGACCCATATAGCCTCTAGGTTTGTAAACAGGTTATTTTTGCAATTTAACAACTTCACAGTACATGCGGATGCCTCGCGGGTACCGACTTCATTTGCACTCTCACTCACGGTTCTCGCACATCCTTCGCACCTCACATAACATGATATAGTACTCGCATAACCTTCGCACATCACTTCTACGACCTTCACAACTATCCAAGGCATCCCCATTCCTCTTCGCACTTCATACTTCGACATATCTTCAGTTCTCTCAGTCAATATTGGACTTAACCATTTGATCCCTTCGCAACCATACCTTCGCACAGCAACTCTCTAATCTCGCGGTCTTTCACGGTTCGCACACGCGTTCCTTACCTCTCCGTGCATCCTTGCATTGGTTTTATTATGGTCCGTGTTGTCTTGCATTTACTTTCTTTCATCTTCCCATATATATATATTTATCATTCTTTCAAAACAGGAGGTCATTCAACTGACCTCCTTACTCATCATCTTTATTTTTACTTTGTCTCCTATTCCTTCGTTACCAAACTACTGGGTCAATGTGACTTCACATTAGCTCAATTTTACATTACTGTTTCGCATATCCGCACCTGGTTAGTTTACAACTCTTGTATTAAGTATCCGTAGCAAGTAGGAGGCACGGGGAACAAGAGATGGCCAGAGTTTTGATCCCATAAACTTTGCAGCAACGTTCTAAGTCAATAGTCTCATTCTTTAAGCTACTTTGTGCACTGCGTTCTCGTTTGCGAACTTCACTATCTTCGCGACCTATTCTTCTTGCATATTTCAATACCGTGAACTTCTCTTCAAATTCTATCGAGGAAAACTACATTAACCCCTCTGAACTATGTTACTACTTGCGGTCTGATCCCACCACAGGTACATCACCGCGACCAAAATAAGAAAGGCCACCTTGAACAAAGCGGAGTGGATGACATGCCACAGAGTGGCCACACCCATTGTGCCGTCCTCATATAAATACATTATATCTACATAGATGTACCTCAGTTGTTGTATCAAGTGACTGAGGTATGAGGTCTCATTCTATTCTTCATCTACTTAAACTTACTGTACCTAGTATCACATTATTATCTAGTGTCTAGGGTGTAAAGATTATAACAGAGTCTTAACCAGTTGTTGTCCAGATAAGATTGCAAAGAAAGCCAGCAGTGAATGGCTTGGGATCTTCATGCTTCCTTTTCAATGCATGTCCAAAGAATAATAGCTCAATAGGGGGCAGAGAATTGAACTAAGACTCTTGGATCAAACTGGTTGGAGCTTAGTCTGATTTTAAACATGCCACTCTGATGGGCGTAACATTTTTGCATCACATGTTGTTCCCACAACCGTGTTGTGTCCTAATGAGTGAATGTGATTATCCCTCCAGTGAGCAGTCTCAATGGCTGAAACCACTGAAAACTCGATATATAAATTCAGCTCCCCTGAGGGATGGGAACTCTGCTGCAAAATTATGCCCAGACACCTCCCATTTTCCCCTCATGACTATCAGCTTAGTAGCATTTAGGGTTTGTCATGGGTTTTTCAACCCCTGCGGGTTGGCAGGTAGGGTACAGTGGGGTATGGGTACGGGTACGGATTCCTTTACCCGCCACCTACAGCACGAGCCCTAGATCATTCAAAACAGATAAGAATTGAAGGAGATATGACCAAAATGATAATAACTATCATTTAGCACATATCTCCCTTATTTCTGGGCCGTTTTGGGTGTTTTTGGGCTCGTTTTGACGGATAAACCCGTGGGGTCAGTGGGTATGGGTCCCTGCGGGTGGGGTAAGGGTTTCTGCCGAGTTACCTGCGGGTTACCCGTGACAATCCCTAGTGGCATTACTGCTGTTCTTGATGGAATCAACATGCTCACAATATCAGCAACTGGATCTAGGAAATCAGCATATATTTATATGCTCATGCATGTAATTTTGGTTATTTTAGAAGCCCCTGACCTCTGCCCATCTGTCACATTTCCCAAGGATCCTGCTATTTTGGTCATATATCCTACAACTGCACTTGAGGAGGATCAGGTCTGGTCTGAATACAAATCTTGGGAATGATTACATTGTAATATAAGTATTTTTGACCAGGAAAACAAAATGCAGAAGCTCGGATTAACAGCAAAGGCTGTGAACAATGCTAGTGTCACCAGGATTTGGGAATTTAATTGGAAGCAAGAATTTTCACTCCCGATTGTTTGCGATGGCTGTTGATGAAGTTCATATTGGCCAAAAATGCTAGATTCTGGATGTATTAAACGACTAGCGGTCGACTCTGTCGACAAATTACCTTGCTGACGGTTCACTTTTAATTTTTTTTTGTTACAATGAAATAAAATTTAAATAAATAAGGGAAACTATAAAGTATCACTCTTTGACTAGCTTTTGTAGCTATTGCAATCGCTGTTCATAGTACAATATATATAAAACGAGACACTAGGAAAATCTAATGTCATTGAAACCTTTGAATGCTAGTCAGCAGCCCTTCGATGCAGAGAAGTTGACACACGTACCACAAAAGATAACGTAGATGTTCTATCGCAATTGAAAGTTATGACGAGTTAGTAGCTATTCGAAGAATGAACCCGGTTTAGAAACACTTACTATTTATTTTGTTTCTTCTTCTTTTTAAGTGGTCCTTCGATGATCGAAGTCTCTCCCTCGGTTGCGGTAGCGTCTTCATCTTCATCGACAGCTCTCTTTTTCCCTTCTGCCTTTGACAACTTGTGCGATGGGACATCTTCAAGGGCAAGGACGTGTCTAGAGGTGGAATTCAATGGATTTTTTTCGGTATTTACACTGGTTGCGAGGTCGACATTTGATGCATTCGCGACTGCTGTGAACATTAAGATTAATATTGCAAGGAAGTAAATAGATATGTATGTACCGCCCGGGTGGAATGCATTGACAGCTCCTTTTTGGTTGTTTATTTTGCTGGGTGACTGGGGAAGGAACGTCGGACCCTTGAGCAGCAGACTCTTGTAGGGGGAAGGGGCACGTTTCATCGCAGGTTGGAGGACTTGTACTTGTGTGGCGGTCGCGGAAAAGGTGTTTCCAGCTACTCCATTACTTTGCTTATCTCTGATGGCGTAGTGTCTCAACTGGAAATGTACAAGTACAAGCGATCCCCTGAGTGAGAGTTCTAGGTCATGTACCTTTATGAAGTTCCC
Organism: Phlegmacium glaucopus; assembly: GCA_015039465.1. Classification (NCBI taxonomy): domain Eukaryota; kingdom Fungi; phylum Basidiomycota; class Agaricomycetes; order Agaricales; family Cortinariaceae; genus Phlegmacium; species Phlegmacium glaucopus. Next base: position 326,854 of record MU130381.1, on the reverse strand, counting down.
TCGAACATCAAACGCAGGTAAGGGGTTTGCTCGCCATTTTTTGATGATGCTTTCAAACGTCCCCTGGAACTTCTCATTGATTGGGTATCCGTTCGACCAGTCTTCATCATCCGTGGCTTGAAAAGATGTGGTGAGTTCTTGAACCTTCCAAGAGTTAGCGTACGTACAATCATACGCGATGGTCTGTATGATCTCAGTCAGACTCGGGAATATGAATTCTTAGAAATATAACAGCTCACCCTCTTCTCAAACAGAGGCCAGGAGAATCTGAATGCTTTTTCTTTATTGGTACCATCTAAGACGATAAAGTATTGGGGTGGAGCTCCCTCGGTCACTGCCTTGATCTGAAGATTTTCGATGTTTTCGATCCCAAGTGTGAAGTCCGACTTGAAATCTGCGTGATGGTCGGGGGATATGAGTTGAAATTGTGCTTTGCATGCCTGTAGCCCCGATTTATCAAAATTAGGATTGAAGTTACCGTGGGCGTCTAAGAAAAGTTGATCTTCAGACACGATGCCAACCACCGCACATGTTGCTCGAACTGAGGGAGCGTCTTCGTTATCGTGAGAAGCAGTTTTCAGTTCGTTCATGTTGCCTGTCTTCGTCCAGACCACTTCACAATTGAAATTGCTGGAAGCGATGTAGGTGGGTGTGTTTAGCAAGCTCGTTCGCATCCATGGGGCGCTAAAGTCGGACTCGTGGGAAATTGACTGCATGCTTTGGAACATTGAGACGCTACTCACTGCTCAAAGGTTGTAAGGACGTACCCTTGAGTATTATTCATCTTGATTGGGGGGGGAGACAAAGCTGGGGTATTTTTTTAAAAGAAAAGGTAACCTCGATTCGATTATATATGTTCTTATGTGGTGCCAGTGTGTTTTCATCCCAGCTTCATTGTAGTTTGGCTTATGATCGAAAAGCCATGCATTCTGTCGAACGGCTCCTTCACCCGTTCTCGATAAAGAAAGGATCGAAAAAAAATGTGACTCTCCACCGATGGTCGCATTTTCTCGGCTGTGCTGACGACACGTGCGTTGTAAATTTTTAATGGAACATCGTGGAAGTGACCGATTTTGCAAGACATCGGTCTTTGACGTCTGCGTCCATATACTCATGTCTTGTTTGTGGTCTGTTTATGATTTATTATTCTATATCTGCGGGCCCAAAATGGCCCGTAGTTGCGGGTGATTATCCCTCAATTCATACATGAATAAATAGGATATCCCCGTTCGATAACTTGATCGATTCCATCTGTTTTCTTTTCTAGCATTTTGATGAATGCAAAGATAAACATTGCCACGATCAAATATGCAAGCCTATGGACCCTCTTTTTTTTTTTTTTTTTTTTTTTTTTTTTTTTTTTTTTTTTTTTGTTTTTTTTTTTTTTGTTTTGCTGTTGATCATGATAAGATAGGATAGATAACATTTGTATGTCAAGTTTAATATTATCACAGGCATTCCTTGTCTCTTTTTGATTGATCTTAGATCATACATCCCTTTTTTATTTTCTTCAGCGTTATCCCTTGGGCTTTTATGCTGTAAGTTTTTCTATCTTTGAAGAAGTTATCTGAGCTTTTGTTATGTCTATGTTGTTGCAGTGATATTGCGTTCCTTGTGTTATCCCACCAGTCTGAAGCCTGTTGCAACAGCTCTGCTAATGGATGAGTCACATTTCCATGTTGGAAGTGTTCACTCATAGTGATTTTGCATCAGGCTGTTGGTGCGGCTTAGACAAGACTTATTGTTGTAACAGAAGGAACGCCATATCATTTTATCGTCATTAGGCAACTCATGGCTTTCAGAGTCATGGAAGAAATGGTGATTTATGTTGTTGAAAAGATTTAGACTTCTTTACTGATTTTTTTTTGTGATGAGTTTGGTCGTTGTCTATCAATTAACCTTGGTCCAATGGAGTCATCGTCATCACTTGCAGGCATGTTTCTGTCACAGTTGGCCACGTTGGAAAAAATAGAAGAGGACGATGGAATGGATTGTGCAGTCAAAACTCAGGCAAGCGCTTGTTACCCCCATAAGTTATAAATTCAATGTATTAATAGTGAAGTTTTGCAGCATATAAAGTGGCGCGCCTCAAATGATCAGTTGTACTTAAAAGCATATGGAAGAACCAACATTGCGAATTGTTATCTGACAACGTCAGATATTGGATCTTTGGTCATTGCCGTCATTGAGCTTTGTTGTTTAGATGTCGGTCGCGGTCCATCTTCATTTTCAAGGGTATGTTTGTTTCTATTTTTATTTTTTTTCAGATGTTCTCGACTGAAGGTGTATCTGAGTCAGACATATTGGATTGAGACTTATAGTCTTCGTGCTTTCACTGGCGACGAACGTGATGATACCGAATATGTCCAAGACATTATCAAGCAATGCAGCATGTTAACGCCAAGGGTAGACATATGTTCATAAAAGCAGTTTTCTTTTTTTTCCGTCAATGTTATGAGTTAAAACAATATAAGATTATGATCAATAATGATAACTTAGATTAAGCTAAGATTGGTGCTATTGGGACATTTAGTATTGAAGCAGCGTTCACCCAACCTCCACTTAAAATTTGAAGACCCAATTTCCTCGGTGAAAGAACGTGAGTAATCACGAATGGGACTGTTGCTATACCCTCCCCAATGCATCACTGCCACTCGTTCTAACCCTTCCGTTCGTCTCCACAAGGGTAAACACGCGATTCCACATGCAGTCTCCTGGGGTGTGTTGGGTCCAAGGCAGCGAATACCCCTCCTCACGAGCTGACCAAACTCTGAAAGGTAAACGGTAGACATGCCACGAGCAGTTTCTCGTCGTGAAAGAAGTTTGGGATAGAAACAAATGATGTTCGTTGGGGTCAAGATGTTGAATTGGCATGTGAAGGGAGAAGAAATGACGACAGGCACAATTGATGATGATTTAGAAAGTGTGATTGTTATCAATTTGCCCTTAACAGATTGTATTCAAGTCAGAATTGGGTTATAAATTGTTTAAGTAGAAAAAAAA
>MU130381.1:50079-318311 GCA_015039465.1 Phlegmacium glaucopus | reverse complement strand
TTCCTGTAGTGGACTGTGCCGCAAGAGAGGACATGGGAATAGCTGCCGACCGGTGAGGCATAACAATAACGTATTGGGATTTGGGAATGGAGGACGAGAGCGAACGAGAGTTTAAATGGTAGGGTGGGTTGGGATAGGGAGAGAGAGGGAGCAGCGAAAAAAAGCTGTCGGCGAGGGACACATAAGTCTGCGGATGGAGATTGAGCGATCTGTCTGAGTTTATCTCAGATGGTGAATCTGAGAATACGAGGGCCAGTGGCCATTACAGACGTGAGGAAGGTTTGGTTCGCCAGTTTCAATTAGAAGGACTATCATTGTATATGTATATTGAATGATGGGTGGGAGTTTTATTTTTCAATGGTGGGCGAAAGCGCAAGAGAAGGAAAAAACACGCTTTACAAACGCGAGTAAGGTACGGTAGGCAATTCAAATTGGAAGGGTTTTCAGGAGTAACGGACGATTATTTAGTAATAAGCAAATCTAAAAAGCGGATTAAGTTGGGTGAACAGGAGAGCGACGGCATCAATGACCATATGATAAGTAAGTCTAGAAAGCGGGTTAGGTTGTGTGAGCAGGAGAACGACGACAACAATGACCATAGGAGTTTAGGGAGGCAGCTGGATGTTAGTGATGAAGTAAGTACTGCGAGCACGAGGTAGAAACAGAATGCTAGATCTTCAAGGTTGGAGTGGTAGAGGGCGGAGTTCAGGAGCCTACCTACCACGTATTTGTTTCGGCCCAGCTTCAGGGAGTCTTATGCCTAGCAAACGGCAGGGGATGAAGAACTTTCTCGTTGTATTTGTAACTTACCGCTATTGAAAGGGCTGCTTCCTTTCTTCTTTTCAAGAGATGTTGGTGTTACATGGTCGGGGATGAACGACAGATGAGGGTGGTAGGGATGTTGGGGAAGAGGTAGGCAAAAGGTGAGATTTTTGAGGCCCGAAGATGTTGAAACGACAACAAACGGTAGCTTATGTGACTACATGTTCTTGAAGACCAAACATGTACAAAAAAAGGGTACAACATTTCGGGGGCTTTAGAAATTTAGAACATGAATGAAATCGTATTGTATTTATTTGTGTTATACCATGACGTTGTAAATCAACAAATGTTGAATTTAGACCTGGGAGAAACCTTGCTTTACAGCAAGGTAACTTATAAACAACGCGTCGCGTCAAACTAATGGGATCACATGATGAAAAGGTATGGATCGTGAGAATAAAGAGCGTGGAAATTTTTTACGCCAGTATCAAGGGCGTGTTTAGTAGCAGACTCCATGTGAAGTATAGTTTCTGCCGACCCGGAAGGAAAACCGGCAGGTGCGCTGGTACTTGCGACTGGCAAGACCGATGGTTTTAATGATCTTCAGGATATAATAGCTGAAAATAGGTTCGGATTTCTCGTTTCTTGGGTAAAAGTTGGCTAATCTGCCTTCCAGAGGGAGCGCGCCGGTGGCTGTTAAAGTACATTCTTGTTAGGGATGAGTTTGAGGGTGGTTAGCAGTCTCAGATTGACAGTAGTCTAATCTCCACCTGAGTTTTTCTTCGACTTGTGATGAATACATGGTTCTACTGGTTCTCGATTAGGATCGTATAGTATCCATCTTGACGTACCGATGGCGCAGCGGCGAAATGCCTCTCGAACTGCCTCCACCTTCTTGCCACGAAGCCTCGTGAATTGTCTTTTTATGACTGTAGCTTGTTCAGCAAAGGTGACGTGTTTCTGTGGCTTGGAGCGCTTTGATGATGTATTTGCAAGTCTCGAACTCGAATCCTCTCTTATTGCTCTAATGCTTGTGGAGAGTTTGTTAACGACTGTGTAACCGGCGCAGCTGGACTGACCCTCATGCCAACAATGCTATCCGCGCTTTCACAGATTGACATCCCTTGCATCAAGTCCACCAGTTGCGGCAGTCTCATTAAGGGAGATATCACGCTCGGAGAAGATGGAGCGGAAGACAATATCAGATGGAAATGGAGGTGGATACGAATTAATAGGGAATCAGTTACGGTCCGGACTCGTGCCTTGGTATTCCTCTCTGAGCGCTCAGCGAAGACGGCTCAAACCTAAAATATATTACATAAACACACCTATCAATTATTTCAATGTCCATGGTAATAAGCGCTCGAGAGCGTGGCAAGACAATCTGCTTACTAACACGTGTAACTATAATACAAAGGAAGTTCGAGAGCTACCCTTCCCAGCAACGTAAGATCTCGAAAACGGTGAAACGTTTACTCAAAAAAAAACATGTTCAATAAAAAATCTTTGGCGTAGCATTGATGATCAGTGGTGCCAGCATCCGCCGTCGGCTGGTCGGTGACATTGTGGGAGACTGAGGTTCTTTGCTTATTGGCGGCGGGATCATCAAGAATGGAACCTTAAAAAATAAATATATAGGTCAGCGGCTATTCGAAACTCGTATGCCAACAGAATGGCATACCCCTATATGTGCCATGAATTTGTTCATGTCTTCTACGTGACAAGCGGTAGGGTCATTTGTCTCAGCGTTCGCAGCCGAAGAGCCACTTGTGCTTTCATTCTCATTCACACTTGCGAGTCCCCTCGGCTTTGGTGTGACAGGGGAAGGCGCTCCACTGACTAACCCATATTGTTGCAAAAGCGTTCTGGCCTCATCAAAACCAAGATTGAAGAGGGCTTTGAGATCGCGAGGGAAAAGGTCTGACGGCGTCGGAGTTGGTGTTTCCAAAAACGAATTGGAGATAGATCGTTTGATTGGCGAAGGTGCAGGCGCCTTTATATTGGGCATAGCAGACACAGGACTATTTAAAGTTGAGTGTTCTATGACTATGATGGTTGGTGATTGTTCCGGGGTTGGAAGAGGGCGAAGGAGAGGGCGAAGACGAGCAGTTGAGGAGGACTGAAGACTAGCGTTATATCGTCGTGCTTCTCTATATGCAAGCTTTAGAAATATATAAACGATTGTCAGGGGGGTACTCACGAATTGTGGAGGTTTGTCTTGATTTCCAAGATTTGCCGTCTGTGTTCGACGATTTGCTGGTGTAGATCTCCGGGTATCTGAGTAGAGAGCTAAGGTGGAGATGTGAGATTTGTGAGATTTCGAGGTTGACGAAACATTTCACCTCATTCCTGACTTTCTCTGCCACCTTCTCTCTGATGGAGGCTTTCACTATATCATGTAGTTGAGACTTCATTTTTTCTTTCACTACCTCTTTGATTTTGGTCTTGAGTGTATCAGCCAAAGCCTCAATCTCATATTTCTGCCTTGCGATTTGATCATCCAAGGCTTTGCGCACTTGATTCAGCTAGATAATAATATGGGGTTAAACGACAAAGTACTGTGATTACGATAGGAGATGAGGACAAACCTGCTCCGCCGCCTTGATATCCAAACTGAGGGAGGTAAATGTCTCGGTTTGGATCCCAAGCCGGTCAAAAGCATTTGTCATGAGTAACATGGTCTTCTTCATCGTAGCAAATACATCTGCGATGGCGACAATATCTTTCGAGATAACGTCGTCGGCAGATATAGAGAAGGTTTGCGGAAGTTGGTCATGTGGGTTCATCGAGGGCGAAGATGGAGAAGTCGGTGGAGTCTCTAAAGGCGAAAGGAGAGATTGGGGATCCTGGGCGCTTCTCGAGGAATCAGTAGTGTTGGATCCAGGACTGCGGTGCGCAGTAGAAACGGGTTGTTTAGACTTTTTGTTTTTTCCTCCCATAGCGTGTTGATAGTGGTGGGGTGAGGAAAAGAGGGCAGGACTTCATTAGAGTCAACGAGGGATACACGAGGTGGAGTGAATAAAGCATCCCCGTTCCGGAGTTACCGTCGGACCCTGATTTTCTGAGTGAAATCCTTTCTTCAAACAGACTCTACTTTTAGCATGCGAATCCTCAGACCATTCATCGCACATTCAAAGTCTGTCTCTCGAAATCCCATCGTGCCTATCCTTATAGGTCATCGAACCATGTCAACAACAGCGGTTACCTTCCCTCTTTCACCAATACCCCAGGGAAATTTAGGAAAGCACATACGAACAGCTGCAGCTCTTATCATTGGGTATGTTTGTTTGATATCATTTCTTCCAGCTTTGAAAGACATTTCATTAGAGATGAAATACTAAACGGAAAAACTCTTGACCGGAATTCCCACTGCTTCGCAAAGTATTGCTTCGAACAAGGGATAGACCTGTACGCCTCCGTCATTGGTTAAGCCAATGGCTTTCGTTAACAAATCTAGTGCGTGAAATTTAGAAAGCGGATAGAGGTGATCGCGGATAATGAAGGAGAAATGTTTGCTTTTTGTCTATCTGCTGCCATGTTGCATTGTCTTACTGTCTATTTTAGAATCGAAGCGAGCAGAAGGCTTGTTAGTAAATATGACTTTGTAGTAACAAGCGGTGGCATTGGGCCTACGCATGATGGTACGTCATTCTGCAGTTGACACCCTTATCTCTCTCACACCTCTAAGTACCACAGATATCACTTACGAATCCCTTGCCAAATCTTTCAATCAGAAACTAGCTCATCATGAAGAAACCATCAGACGTATGAGTGAAACCAACAGATATCGCAAGTGGGTTGGGACAAAAGATCCTCAACAACTTGCCGCAACACATCGTATGGCATTGTTTCCCGAGAGTGCCGAAGTCATATACGTGGAGAAGGATGTTTGGGTGGTACGCAAATATCCTTGTCCTCGTCCGGAGATGCGCCCCATGCTTACTTCAACCGGACCAATCCCCTTAGCCTGTAGTACGCCTCGAAGGAAAATTATGCGTCTTTCCTGGAATCCCAGCCTTATTCCAGAAGATGTTGTATGGACTGACGCCCTTTCTCCCACTTCCACCAAAGCAGGAACGGCCTCTGAGAATACAAATTTTTACTGAGTACGTTCGATAACCTCTGCCGCTATCCAATATCTCTCATATCGTTTACTTAGACGTCCAGAATCAATGATTGCTCCTTACTTAGCTTCTCTTCAAGCACGCTTTAAACCTCACGGAATCCAAGTGGGATCTTATCCTGTGTTGTACAAAGGCGTCTTCGTCAGTTTAATTGGCAGAGATAATATTAATGAAGGCGCAGAAAAGATCTGGCTTGCTGACGTCGCACGAGAAGTGGAAAAGGAAGTAGGGGGTAGGGTTACGAGCGAAGAGGAGATTGCAGCCCAAAAAAGAGCAAGTGTGGCTTTGGCATCTGAACACAAGGATACAGGAACTTTTATTACTACAGAACCTCCAGAAAATCTGGTGGATGATAGTAAAACCAAACTTTGAGTCGAATAGTAATCCCATTTATTTTTGTTCACAGCAAGAGCAACTTGTTAGTGCGCTATTAAATTCTCTATTTTTTCGAACAGCCAAGAGCATGTCTCGACTGTAGATTGTATCCATTCCTTGGTGGGAAGAAACTTCCCATGTAGATGTTCCGCCATTGGACCATGGTCTAGACCTATCCACATAGAGTTTTTTTAAAAAAAACTGTCATACGTTTAGGAGAATCGCCCACACAACTGCAGGGAAGGCCAGCTGTCACAACTTAAAGCAGCGCATGGGCTAATTCGACACGTTTGAGATGCTGAGTCTTATTATAGTTTCTGGCTAGTCAACAGTCCTTTGCAATCATGCCTGGACAATATAGAACCAGTTTGATTAGACTGGTTTCTGCCACAGTCCAGAGGAGAAAGTTGGCAGATATAATAATGAAAGAACCAAGGTTTTCAAGGAGCGTGGCAAGTAGCACTTTGTAAACGAGTGAACGCAAAAGAGCAAGAATTTTAGAGTAGTCAATCTGAGTCTTGAAGATAGGCAAAAGCGTCGTTCTTCAGCCGAAGAAGTGGTGATTTTATAATGAGAGCATATAGGATGTGAGTTTGCGCGACTTGACTTAATAATAGAGCGAATCAGAAACAAGTTCAGTTTGATAGACATCAGGCCAAGAATACAAGACTTCAGATTGCCGTCAGCGTAGCATGTAAGAATGGTAAGAGCCAGGTAAAATTGCTTAGGCAAAAGCTTTCAAGTAAACAACAGCGTTGCTAGGCTGAGAAAGACTTGGGGGGATAACTCTGTCTGTCAATCTGCCAAAGAAGAAAGTAGTTCAAGACTGTTTGATTTTTTTTGGTACTATGCAACCTGATGAGCGCTAGGCCGTTGTCAACCTGAAAGAAAGAGATTGTTAGTTGGTTGTTAGCGGCGACGATGGATTGTTCAATTATCATGAATTGTGGTTGGCGGTGTACTTTTGAAAGATTTCTTTCAGTCGTGTTGCTATCAGGTTGCCATAGTCGGGACTCGGGTCTCACTACATCCATTGGTGAAACCCCCTGGAGCTCGTTAAGATATGCAACTTATTGACGTGAAAGACCAGTATAGAGGAGTACGGATGACATTCAAGGCTGGTGCGTCGTAGGAATTGAAGGCGATTTGGACTGGAATGCCAAGTGAACCTTGAGTTGAACCATTGAAAGGACATCGGACTGTGGGTTGATCCGGCAATTGGTCACAGTATCATCTTAGCTCAAAATAACCAACGGAGCCGGTGCCGGCCCAATTGGATATTGTTTTGTTCTATGTATACGACCTGGTTCGAGCCGCACTGCCAAACCAAACCTTCACCCGCGTTCCAGTGTCTCACATTGCCATCTCTAGTATTTCCAAAATAAAAAAGCGGTACATACATTGCCTAGTTTCGCAGTGCCTGAAATGATATTGATTTTTATTCTTGGCGCTTTTGGTCTGCTTTGGTCTTGGCAATGTGACTTTTTTTTTTTTTCAAACAATTCAGTGACTGCAACACAAAAACATACGTCTATACAACTTGTCTGCCAATCTTTTATTGCTTCCATACGCAATCTGTGCCAGTTGTCGATCTCGGTATATATTGACGGACGTCATTGCAGTGCAGGGGTCAAAACTAACACAAAAACAAAAAAAGAAAAGAGATAAGCATATTGGCACCTGACTTGACCAATAAGTCGAGGTCATGACCCACAGCCTGACATGGGAGGCGGGGGGGAACGCCGCATTCCACAGCCTGAACGGCCGAACAGAACGGAAACCATATTCTATTCCGTATACTCCCGATGTCCAAGAAGAATCCCTTTGTCCGGAGTCCGCACAGAGTCAGGGAAGTTCACTTCACTACTGTACATAATATACATAACGTTATCTGGACTCCACATTCCAAACTGACTGACTAAGATGAGTGGGTTTACGTATGTGAGCTGCCCCTTTGTCGTTGAAAAGTTCCCTTTGATAGTCAGTTGAAAGATTTCCAGATGTAATATTTATAGAAATACCACACAGAAGAGTGTCTCCTCTGATTGAATGTGATGATGGAACTAGTTTACAGAGCACAACAAGTACATGAATATATGACATTTGATTGGTTGGTTTACGTTCGAGGTGAGAAAAAATCGGTATTATAGGTAGAACTATCATTATGGTAAGTATTTGAAAAAAAAACAACTATATACTGGGAATTGTATGTTAAAACACAGGTTAAGAAATAGTTCGAACAACAAAGGAATGTATAGGAAGTTACAACTACAGAATCATATAAAGTAACACAAAAAATAAAGCGGGAACCGACCAGGAGAAAGAACGAAGGAAAAGCAAGGTGCCAATCAAGGAAGTAGTAAGAAGAGTTCGACTTTGGACGGACGATGATATAAAAAGGACAGTTGGGATTTAGACAACAAGAACAAAAAACGAAGAGCAGTATGTGTGAGGCAGGAGGATAAGAATATTTTTTTCTTCTTTGATTGATAAACCTGGCAAGAAAAGAATGATGGACAGCTGCGATAAGACGACGATTACGGATGAGTGTTACAAAAAAAGGAGAGACGTTATAAAGGACAAAAAAAATTTACAGGAAAATGAACGTGGGTTCAAAAGAGTGATATCGGAAGGGCGTATAAGTCGCGGTTACCGTTAAGAGTTTAAGTCGAATAGGAAGCAAAGGCCTCCACTGGCTGTATAACGCCGTTCAAACTAGAAGTATTTCCAAGAGCAGATGTTTCATCATAGGCTGATGGTGGATACGCAGACACAACGTCAGCCCCGACACAGTGTGCGTAGTTCATCTGATGATCAGTCGAACCAGGATAAGCATCAGACAAGGATGAGTACGAAGATGCGATGTAATGGCCGTGGGAGTTCAAAACATTACAATCCGTCTCCTGTTGATACACGCTAGTTTCATCTGCAGGCTGGGTCCCATCGGTTTCATGTTGAGGCTGTGAAGTGTAATAATCCACCTTGTCGTGATCGGTAGTATTCCGGTCAACAACACTGTGTGCAAGTGCGTGTGAAGTGGCAATTGTTGCAGCAGCAGCAGCAGAGAGGTGGTGATTCTGATGGTGATGGTCACCATACGCCATATATGATTCTTGCCTGCTTCCAGGTGTCTGTTTACCAAAAGTATCTCGATCAGAACGGGAGCAGATGTGACAATGAAAAAGGAAGAGGAAAGGAAGTATACCTGATCGGTTGGCTTGTTCTCCAGTGCGAAAGCGAGCTCACTAGATGTAGAAATTGGCACAGCAGGTACTGGCGGGTCTCGGGAGTGGGGGGTGCCAGCCGGTGAGATCGTCGATGCAGGGGAGGGATATGAACCCTCCGCCTGTTGCTGTTGGTGGTGATGCATCTCGCGAGAGTTGATCAATTCCACGCCATCATTCGTTCTCCCGTAAGAGTAGTCTTCGTGAGGCGAATAGTTCCCATGATTCAAAGAGTTCGGCATGTGCTCAACCTGGCCGTTAACATCCAGTCCGGACATTAATCCTAAGAATCGACCAGTCGAGCTACGCAAGAAAGGTTAAGAGACATGAGATAAATAAATAAATTGAAGTATACATACCAAGAAGGTCGTCTATCTTCCGCGCGGACATCACCTGTGGCCAAATGGTCGACGGCCGAACCGCCTAACTCTGAAAAGTAAGAACTATTGATACTCGAGTCGCTGGTCGCGATGGATGCTATAGAACCGAATCTAGAATAAACTTCATAGTGGGATAGGGCTCCGTCCTCATCGTTATCTTCGCTACGGAAGGTGAATGACTGAAGTGAATCAGGAGAGTTCCGCTCGCTATCTCCAGAGCTAGGAGAGGTCATGGAGGGGGTGCTGGCAGCGCCAAATGAGAAACCGGGTGAAGGGAGTGGACCAGGAATGGGAGAAACAACTGCACGAGGTGTAGCAGCAAAGAGGTGGTCTGGAAGAGATGCCCTGACAACAGCGTTATAGGGTGTAAGGGGCGAGGGTGACGGGGAATGGTTCAACCTCGACGGTACGCGAGTCGATCTCGAGTCCATAGAGAGACGACGCAAGCTCGCATGCTGTGGCATCGCGGCCAACTGTGACAGGCCACGCCTCTGAGAAGGGTGACCATAAGGCAAATGGTTAAGATGATGACGGCCCGGTAGTGAGACACCAAAGCCTGGACCATAGAGCGCACTGTTTTTTGCCCTTGCAAGGCTTGCAAACGGGTTTGAGGCTAGACGGTGCAAGCTTGTATCAATTGAACGACGGCGAACAAGTGTATCGGGACAATCAAGTTGTGGACTCCCAGAAGAAGGTTCAGGGGGGAATGCATTGACAGGAAGGGAGCCTCGTCGATGAGAGTAGAAATCGCTTATAGCAGGGAATAGATTTGGACGGGTGATAAAAGTAGCACTGTCAGGCGGCTCCACGGGGGAATTATTCCAACTAAAGCTGGATGGGTCGGTAATGAGGTGCAGATGAGGCGGAGAAGTGTTGGAAGGACTCGAAGACTGGGAATACGCGTCAAATTGATCTGAGGAGTCGGGAGAGGGAATAAGAGAGTCTGGAGAGACCATTTCGTCTTTGATAGGACCAAGTTCCTGGTTGGATAAATCGATGGGAGAAGTCGGAGAGGTTGATCCTAGGCCTCTTGAGGTTTTTCCTGCCTTTAGTTTCTCTTTTGCGCGTCTGGAAACAACAAGTTAGGGCGAATACCAAACGAGCACAGGTACCCACCGATTTTGAAACCAGACCTAGTACGCGCCAGTGTGGATGAGAAAAAGAGAGAGAGAGAGAAGATGAGGAAGGACTGACTTGAACACCTCTTGCTGACATGTCAAGCTCTGAGGCTAGTTCATTGCGAAGGTTAGCATTGGGTTTTGTGTCCTTTTTGAAGATTGTCTCTAGGACTTTGAGTTGTGCGCTGGTTGTTCTTTTCCTGTGCTTGACCTCGTTTGGGGTATAGGGATAGAAAGCTCTGAAATCGACTGCTGCCGAGTCGATAGAAGGGTCGAGCAAGTAGGGAGAGTTTTGGTAGCCCATGTGGGCTGAATAGGGTGTAGAAGGAGTGTGAGTTGGAAGGGAATGAAGCATGTTTTTAAGTCAATTATCATCAAATTTTCAATACACATCAAACCGAACCAAAAGGAAACCGGTTCAATTCAAAATGGGTTTGTGGCTACACAGTACATCTTCTAAAAACCCACTCGGAACACTTGCCAACGGCGATGCTACAAAGACGCTCGTCCCATTCCTCTGAGCATTTTCATACATCGCCTCCATCTTCTCTCGTGTTCGAGCAACAACAGGATGCACACACACATCTTCAGCACTCATTCGCTCACTGGCATCAGTACGCATCATCTCCTTGATAATTCCAACAAGTTCAGGACTCTCGTCCAATTCAACTTGAGAAAAGTCTTCCCTTCGTAACCGGTGCCAAGCTTCACCTCTGTCCGTAGACATAATCAGTAAGAAAGATAACGACGGCCCGCGAAAATCGAACTCAACTGGTCAGGGACGACTATGTTGGACGCGGTTTCCAGGATCATCATTCCAAAGCTACATATAACGTGAGAAAATCACTCCATGTGACCAACCACAAAAAAAAACTTACCTGAACACATCAGCAGCCTTGCCGTATATTCCTTGGAGCACTTCGGGTGCCAAGTATAACTTGTCTCCTTCCCGTTCAAAATTATACTCTTCGTTACCGGTAGGTCGTGGCCACAAAGACGCCATTCCAAAATCTCCAATCTTGAACCTTCCTTCCTTAGTTACAAACACATTTGAAGGCTTCAAATCCAGATGGATCACTCCGGAATCGTGAATGAATCGGAGTCCCTGTTGTGTGTGAACGAACATTAGCTGGGCTCTTATCTGGTGTGGAGGGGAACCGAATAGTTAAATTGTGATGCTTACGTTACTCAGATCAACAATGACCTTCCAAACCCTGGCTTCGTCCAGCCGGGGGAATACCCGTCCATATTCCCATAAGAACCGCGCCAGGTTGCCCGATTCACACAGTTCCGTACGAATGTAAAGCGCCTCTTCTTCCTCCCAGCTGTCGATATACGCTAAAACATTCGGATGCCTTCCGTCTGCGCTGTGAGTCCACAAGGCAGTTTGAGACAGATGCTTTAGGACGTTCACTTCTTCTCGCAACCGTAGCCTATACCAAACAAGTAATCAAGTAATCAGTATGTTCCTTAGCAACAAAGATAAAGATAGGAATCTTGGATCGGGACCTGGGGCCAGCCCCGGAAATGATCGAATTGAACACAAAATGCTTACCGATGTTTTGTCCCTTCAAATTGCTTAGATTTTTTGATAGCATATAGTTCAACATCGTCGCCGCCTTTTCGTTGGACTTTGATGACTTTGCCAAATTCACCGCTTCCCACTTCCTCGATCTCAATAAACTCACGTTCAAATCTGCCGGGCTGTTCTTCTGCGAAGGGATCTGATAATCGCCGCGCAACAAGAGTGGGCCTCGGAGCAAGATGTCGAGGCACAGCACCAGATGACGGCATGATGGACCGCTTGCCATTCGTAGGTGAATTGAGTATGCCAATAGAGCTACAGGACGATCCTGAGTTAGATCGTGAAGATGATACCTTGACGACATCGCCTGATGGAGAAAGCCGCAGAGGAATTCTGGGTTTAGACAGATGCCAATCTGTTGAGAGTCAGTTAACATACACCCAGTCAGCGCGGGCCCGAGACAATGCTCTTACCTATTCCTTTAGATCTCGTTGGAGTATTTGCAAGAGATGCAGAGTCGCTGCCACTTGAAAAAGCACCACTGCTACTCCGCCTCATCAACCATCGACTACGAGGAATACCAGATACGATATTCTTGCCAGCAGGAAGAGGTGGTTGACCAAGACCCAGATTAGCATACTTATCTCGTCTCATAATAGGGCTCTCTTGCTCATCCTCTGAATCAGTAGTCTGATCACAAGCCAACTTGGACGCTCCAATTTCCGTAGGGGGAAACGCCGCAGGCAGACTCTTCCTAGGCTTTGGCTTGTTGAAATCACAATCGTCCCGAAGACCGACTTTGGATGCCACGGCACTCTGCCAGGGCCTCTCATTGCCGAAGTAACTCATTCGGGCTTTCTTGACAGGCGTGCCAGGGATCCTTTTCAGCGGAAACTGTGGACCCTTGGAAGCAGCTGCGAGTGTTCTGAGGATGAATGCGTCGACATCGACTCCTTCCTCGCTGGTAAGGCCATAGGGATGTTGATTATCTCCAGCGTCGTCTGTACCATTATAAACAGCAGCAGTCGGCCAGCCCGAATAACCTTCTGGCGCAGCACCTGGAGTCACGAGGCCGTCGTCTGAACAGAAAGAACTGACACTTGTCGACGCTTTAGGCATAGCTTGCAAAGAGTCTCCCGCAGCACTGGAGCCGGTAGACAGCATTTCGTCTTCATCGCTAACCAATAAAGAATTCCGATGTTTGAATTTCATCGGCAGAGCTGTCTTGGATTGCGGAGAAGGGGTTCCACTTGTTACATTCAAAATGAAAGAGGAGTCTTCTGGTCCAAAAAACATGTCTTCATCTTCGTCCATATCTGTGTCACGATGAGAGCCATCTTCAACGTGACAGGGCGATGACCCAGGGGAAGGGGACACATTCCGTGTCTGAAAGGTACTCCATACATGCAAGGCATTTGCACTGCTTTCGGGGCCGGCGTAACTGTGCCGATTTGTCAAATTGCTATGAATGTTCTGGCGACGTAAGACAGGGGCTGGCGTAGCAGCTGAGAGATTGGTATTGGTACGTGAACGAGTGGCTGTCTGTACGGGGGGTATGGCGGGCCCGAAGAAAAGTGTCGCAGAGCTGGCGCTTTCTATCCGACTTAGTGGAGCTCGAGGCGGATAAATCTGGGGTAATTGACTCGTTTGTGGCCGAACAAGAGTCACATTTCCACTGATCCGACGTCTTGCTCGAGGAGAACCTGCGTCAGAAGAGGAGGCAGGAGAAGCGTGACCCCGTTGCGCAGTTCCTGGAAATGCAACAGCATTTCGCAGTCGACTGTTAGAGTTTCTTTTCATGGACATTGTGGACTTCGGAAGGAAGAAAGAAATGAGCATACATTTTCTGACAGAAGAATAGACATACTTTAATTGGTGAATTGGGAGGTTTAAAACTGGATTCCAGCAGTTCAGCAGAGACGGGCCTGGAGCGGGCACGTCGCTTGACAATATGCCCACCTGGGGAGATGGCTTCGGCAACTTCCTCTTTCTCTTTTCCCTTACCTACGGGCGGGTGAAAGACCAAGGATTTAAAGGGCTGGATTCCTTTCATACTGAGTCGCTGCTTATTGAGAAATAGTGCATTTCCCGAATCCTCGTCGTCCATCTCGCAGCCAGAATCATTTAGGACTGCCTCAAACTCGTCATCGGAAAGGATATTGTTATTATTATCCGAAATCTTCAACTTTGTCATAGTCGCTGTCTGTCGTTTGAGATACGCATCTGTTTCGGCCTTAGTTTGAGGCGTACGAGCAGTAAACTTTGGGGCGGACAGTGGAGCCAGTCGGTCAAAAGAAGGGGACCTGCTATTATCGGCCAATTTGAGAGGAGTGAGATTGTGTTGACGAAGGGGTGTGGCATGTGGGGTAGATTTTCGTTTCGTGCCAACTCCGACCCTTGTGGTACATTTCAAATCAGCAGACGGTGGAATAAAGCTGGGGACAGTGTTCACAGACTTGGGCGACAGAATAGAACGACTGCAGGCTCCGTGAATTTGTTTGACTGGAGTTCTCAAAGGCTGGGAGGATGTAGAAGAGAAAAATGATGTGAGAGAGTCAGATGCAGCAGACGAGAGGAAGATAGAGCCTTCTTCGTCGTCGACAGGGATGGGTTGTGGCATATTTGTGAAAAATGGATTGAAAGGCTGCGCCTGCGCTGTGGACTTGCAAGGAGATTGTGAAGGGTCGTAAAGAGATGCGTTGATTGTAGTTTGACGAAGTGGAGATGGGGTGAGCATTGGAGAATCGTATTGTTGAGCAGAAGGACGTGGAGGAGTATAGTGGCGATGGTGGTAATTGGGAGACATGCTGTTAGGTGGTGTAGACACGAGCATGATCTAATAGCTGTGCAGCAGGACGACGCGTGTTTCGGATAAGTTTCGGGGGAAGGGTGACCGTTGAGAATCTACGTTTTATCGTTCAATGTCAAAATGTCGTTCAAGGTCGTGGACTATAGCGAGGGCGGGGGGAAACAATTACGGGAATAAATAAAGTGAGTGCTCTTTGCCATCTTTTTGAGTCTCACGCAGCAGATCCTTCAACAAGATCACGTGGTCGCGTCGCTTACTAAATCAGGAATGGTTCCGTTGCCATCAGGTCCGTACCAACTTTTGTTCTTATTACTACAATGCTCAACTTGTTGCCCAGTAACTACACAATGACTGGAAACCTACCCAACAGGACAATAGTATAGATACTGGAAACCTACTCACGACTGTGCTCAGAGCGTGTCAGGTCAGTTGACTCAGTTTCTTTTTTTTGTCGAATGTTCTGGTGTCCCTGAATAAGTTGTAAGCCTAATAAATATATCAGGTGGTCAGCTACACCAAGGTTGAAGCATCAACGATGCAATATATCAAAAACATCAAGTCCCAGACTCTCCATAGCTTTGCTACCCCACAACCTCTCCAATTTTCTCTCAAGCTATAATTGTAAGTGTCGGTGAAGGTGCCGAATTCTCAATCCAAAGTAGAAACTCAAACAAAAAAAACATGCGAACAACTCTGTCAAGTCATCGGTCAGAAAATATCGTCGGTGATAACCAAAAGAGAGCCCTGAGGTGATCGATAGCCGTAGTGACACTTCATGCCCGAGGTTCGCCGAAGAAATGGTAAAAGGTCGAGTATTATTGATTGACAACAGCGTAGTGACTTTGATTCCAGCATCTCAAATTGTCACATCTCCAGCCTCCTTCAATGTGCTCGACGTCGACTCAAATGGGTGAAACTTGTAAAAACTATCATAGCATTATGAAAGGCTGGTTCGGGGCTAGTCGGGCTTCACCTCGACGAGTCGGACTTCCGGCAACTCAAGATTTGTCCAAGTCATGCCAAACAAACAACTTTTTTTTTGCGTATTAGCCTGTATTAGCCTCTAACGGTACTTACGCCCGTATTTATAGCAGAAAGTAAGATAATCAAACAATCTAAACCTGATAAAGAAAAGGTAAGGAAAATAAATAAATCAAGGCAAGGTGGAAGAAAGACTATATCGGCCGTTCACTAGCCAGGAAACAGAATGAATACGAATGATCATAAGGTCATCAGTTTCTACAATGAACCATATAACAAAAAGAATATGTATGCAAGGGTGAAGTGCTAAAATAAAATCGAGACAAGAAATTATAGCAGGTTTTGCTTTGATCATAAATGCCATGATGGACACATCATGTCAGCGTACGTCGTATAGCACGTTGCCAGCAGCGTTGCTGCCTGAGAACAGACCTTTATGTCGGTACAGCCGTGGGCGCTGCGTTTCGCATACATATCGTAATCCAACGCCACAAGGGAAATAAGCCCAGAGTGAGAATGTCGGCAGAAGTGAACCGGAGTGTGCCTGCTGACACGGACTCGCTGAATTGTACCGCGTCTATAGGCAAAGTCGATAGCAGTTGACCCGGGGCTTATCGCACAGCAACTAGGAAGTCGACACGTTTCGTGTTTAACAGGCAGATTCCCATAAGCGGCGGTAAAGGCGATAGATAGTTATAAAGAGCCTCAGTCGCGATTGATTATCAGTGCTTTTTCTCATTCTTCAATCAAACATGGATATCTCGTATGTCCGGGACCTCCATCATCCTACTACCGACTTGACCTAACTATTTTATTCTTCATAGTTCTATCCTCCAAGGCGGCTATGCACACCCACTGTCACGAAAATGGCAAGCAAAACGCCAACTGACCAAGTCCATGTTCATGTACCCCATATTCATCACCGACGATCCGAATGCTAGCGTCGAGATCGCTACGCTGCCTGGACAACGCAGATGGGGCATTAATAAACTCGAGGGATTTATTGGGCCTTTGGTGGAGAAAGGTTTAGAGAGTGTTATCCTGTTTGGAGTTCCTTTCAACTGTACCAAAGTATGTCCCTTGTGATTTTTTTTGATGCTTCCTTTGAAATTAGTTATCTACATAGGACGGACGAGGAACGCCAGCAGACGACACTTCTGGTCCTGTCATTCTTGCTATCAAAAAACTTCGCGAGCTCTTCCCTTCTCTATACATCGCATGCGATGTTTGTCTTTGCGAATACACCGACCACGGACATTGTGGTCTTCTACATGGGGATGGAACCATCAACACCCCTCCTTCCGTTGACCGCATTGCTGAAGTTGCCGTCAACTATGCTCGGGCTGGAGCTAACTGTGTTGCTCCCAGTGACATGATGGATGGCCGTATCAAAGCTATTAAGCGTGGCTTGATAGATGCTGGGTTGGGTAATAAGTGTACACTGATGAGTTACTCTGCGAAATTCGCGAGCTCGTTGTATGGACCGTTCAGGTATGTCTCTAAGGATCATATGAGATACATATTTGATTAACATTTATTTTGCAGAGATGCTGCTGGAAGTGCACCCTCCTTTGGTGACAGAAAATGCTACCAACTACCGCCTACAGCACGCGGGCTGGCACGGAGAGCCATCGTAAGTGATCTCTGTGCACACCTTTACTTTTAAACATGCTCATTATCTGTAACAGCAACGCGACGCAGTAGAGGGGGCAGATATCATCATGGTCAAGCCCGCGTTGCCCTATCTGGATATCATTGCCTCTGCGGTAGAGTTGGCGCCCGATCACCCAATAGCTTGTTATCAAGTTAGTGGTGAATTTGCGATGGTGCACGCTGGAGCTGCCGCCGGAGTCTACGACCTGAAAACCATGGCGTTTGAAAGCGTAGAAAGCATGGTTCGTGCAGGTATGATTTTTTGCTGACCTTTTTCAATATAAGGTTGACTAAGATTGCTAGGCGCTACACTTATCCTGTCGTACTTCACGCCTGACTTCTTGGATTGGTTATAGTTAACATTATAAGTCTACTAAATGTACAAAATAGAATGTACTGTCACGTGAAAGGTCGCTACACGATGCGAGGAACGTTGAATCTTGAACTTGAACTGCCATGAACACAAAAGTCCAGACATTTATCGCTATCTCAGTAATTTCAATCATTCTCCTCTTTGGTACATTGTATTCCGTCCTGTACAACACCTACCTAGACACCTCAAACCCTCTGCTCACCCATCTGCCGCACCCCCTCTCGAAAACTCACTACTTTGCAACGAAATCAAACCCTTTAAATGTCTATTTTATCAAGCAAGCTTGGGGATGGACAACCGCTGCATTCTTCTTCTCATGGCTGACCAGCCCACCTCAAATCCGAACCGTCAACCGAATTCTCAAATATCTCGCCATGGTCGTCGTCTGGCTACTCTTCACCAGCTGGTTCTTCGGCCCTGCCATTTTTGAACGCGTCATCGTCGCTTCAGGTGGCCAATGCGTCATTGCATTACCTTCAGGAGATCCAGTCATCGTTCCACATGAATTTTGTTATAGAAAAACAACGGTCACGCCAGAAACAAACCCTACGTTGTTCGGGAGTACTTTTATTCAACCACCAGGATGGAGAGCTGTGCCGCGTTTGAGGAAGGGTCATGACGTCTCGGGACACGTATTCTTGTTGACGTTATCGGCGTTATTCCTTTTTGACCAGCTGCGGCCCTCGTTTAGAGTTGCGCAGTGGTCGCCCTTGCATCGATGGGCTATTGGAACCAGCATCGTGATGATTGGTATCTCCCTATTCGCAATAGGCACAACTGCTGTTTACTTCCATTCTCCATTTGAGAAATTGACTGGTTTTCGTGCGTATAATCTCATTCTGTTTGACGCTTCCTTTGATAATTTGACGCGTAGTCTTGGGGGTGGCATGCTTTGCAATCACCCAATTACCCGTCTTCAACCCTACGACGCAACAGCCAGTTTCACATAAACAGCGTACCCAGTAACTGAACATCGAAGGAAGAGTTTACCATCACATGTAATCAACTATCTGTAGCATAACATTGGTAATGTCTATAAAATTGTCCAATTAATGATTACCCATACAATCACTGCTGGCCAGAGAACACTCAAAGCATCCAAGATTACTGACATCCATCGATCTCTCCGCCTTCGTGGAGAAATCCCCATAGAGTCTGATCCACTCAATCCAAAGAGATCAAAGAAATTATACACGGAAGTCCAAGACGGGAGACGGAGCGTAATTCTTCTGGCTCGTCCTTTGAACGTAAAGGTATAAGACCAGGACCACTTTTGCCTTCTCAAAGAGGAAGGTTGTCGTGCATGATCTGGCGCGGTTATAAACTCTGAATGTATCTGACGCCCCAAACTGTTTCCTCTACCTGCTTCCTGATCCGTAATCATTTCATAGTCCTCGTCCTCCTTGCTCCGTCCAGCGTAGGACCAATCATCGTCTTCGCGCTGCATATGAATATCTCGTCGTGCCGCATATTGTGTAGGGTACAAAGTATCCTCCTCGTCCTCGTCTCGATCGGAATAAGACATTGGAACGACGAGAGAAGAAGGTGAGGCAGGGTTAGGTGTTCCAGGTTGAGAAGCCTCGAGCATCCTCGTTATTCCTGCAGGAGTATGCGGGGTACGAATATACGACGGAAGTGTTCCAGGCGGACTGACTGATAACGCAGGGGCGTAAGGCGACCATGTCGCAGTCCACATTGCAGAATCCGGATTCACCATCGGATTAGGACTAGCGCGTCCACTGCTGCTGCGTGTAGGTGGTGTAAGAGATAGATTTTCAGGTTTTCGAAGAGTACGAAATCGTGCTCTGCTGAAATTAAGCGCCACGAGAATGAGGAAGGTCAAGAATATGCAAGGCGCGTAGAATGATGTATATATCCGGTATTGATCAGGAAGCAAACAGGGAGTATCGGCAAAGGATTTTAAATCTGAACTGGCAAGTTTTGCGGGATCGACGAGAGATAACAGTTGGAAACCCGGTTGTCTGATGTGAACGGACATTGAAAAAGACTTGACTGTCACTTCACGTATAGGACCATGTGGGTTGGTTGTGTCCGCAGAATCTCCCGGACCCACATGAACGTATTCACAATAATCTCGATTGTCTGCGCTGTTGGAGAGAAGACAAGCCAGGGTTCAAGTATAGGTATAGAAAAGAAAGACAACAGAAACTACCTGAAAATAGCCACAGGTTGTAAATTTTTGAGTAAGAAATTCGTCGTTTGTTTGCCAAGCATGCTCTGATAACCTGGACCGGCACCTCTACGAATGGTACCCTTCTCTCTCAGAGGTCCACAATAGGCCGTTTCGGAACGGGAGAGAGGTATATGACTGAGAAGGATGGCATGTTGTGATTCATCTGTTGAAAATGGTTCTCAGCCTCTTGAAGTTTCGTTGCAAAGGAAACGTTGAGAGATGCCTACATTCTGCCATCTGATTAACAAAGGATACCGGGCCACCAGTAATGGGTTTCCAGTTGTCAAAGGTGATATATTTCCCGTGCCGTTGATAATCTTCATCGACGATGCCTGGAGCATCCAAGCCGATAAAAGTGTGATTGGCTATTTCGAAATTCTTGTTGACAGGCCCAAACGACTGCAGATAGTACGACCGTACTTTTTTAGTGACGGAAGGAGCTAACCCTAATCTGAAGGGAGAGTATGGTGAGGAGATTAAAAGGCCATAAAGCGAGGCCTAACTCACCCGACATCATTGTTGCCTACGACGTAGTGGACAGGTACACTTCGGTCTACGGAGAATATAGATTTGAATTTCTGAGCTGCTTGCTTATACCTGATACAGTTAGCGCTCTCGTAAACAATTTTTGATCGTGTTTGACCAAAATGACGCACTCACTCTTCTAACGATTGTGCTGACTTCCCATTAGCAAGCATATCCCCTAGAAATATCACAGCGTCTGGTTTGAGTCTTGAAGTAACATGCCAGCTCTTCCTCAGGTTCAACTCGAACAAGATGCGATGGGCCCACCAGCTGCGTTTCTTCTCAAGAGTTGAGTGCTGTACTTGCGTATCAGCGAGGAGCAAGACATGTGTGGCCTTTAATTTTTGACCGGATTTCTAATGATAAATAGACAAGCCATATATTATGAGTATTGAACTTGTCAGAAAAGGAGAATGGGATTGGTTCCTACTTGTCCCGAGTAGATTGAAGGCCAACGACATCCGGATAGACTCCAGAAGAAGATGCCTAACTCCCCTCCTATGATGAAGACCACCCACAATAGTCGGAGAGCGTTAGTGACGAGTGCATGAGAACAGAGGTGCCTTCGCGCAGCTGAGGTCGACAACTTTGGCTGAAACTCTGAAAGCATTGAAACATATGGCCTTCTGAGCTGGCCGAGGTAGCTGGGGGGGGTACAAGATCGAATGCTACGAGCTAGCTGGTAGTTGACTTTTGTGAACAAAAATGCGCCTCATCGGGAGGCCTCAGACCGTTGGCCAATGTTTGCCATCAAACAAAGCATCACAAAAATAAATCAAATGATATATATAATATTCAAATTATTCCCAGTCACTATCATCCTCGTCTTTGACCTTCCGAGGCATCTCATCGACACTAACATTTGATGAAGACACAAAATCGAAACTGTCTTCGCTGCTTACACGAGGCGACGGCGAAACTTGAGTATTTAGCTGTGAAGTAGGAGGAGAAATCCTTCCCTTTATCGTCTTGGTGTCTAACTACATGGTAACCCTTTCATTAACATTTCTTTTAATGCTCAGATAAATGTCATACCGATGCGATCGAAGATCTAGCCTTCACTATTACAGGCTTGCCATCGGGAGTTCCAGAGGGTTCTTCGTCGTCGTCTTCCCAGCTAAAATCTTCGTCGTTATCCGTAGTGCCTAAGATGTTTATCAGTTTTAAAAAAAGATTCTAGGATGCTATAACACAAACTTTGTATCAAGGCTTTCCGCTTCTCCTCCTCTTTGCGAATTTGATGTGTCCGGAAGAAGAATCGCAGCCAGAAGCCTGGTAAGGTCAATTCAGACGGCGCTGGATCAGATGGGTGTTTGAATATCTAGACAACCATCGAGAAAATAAAGAGTTTACCAAGCTTATCCCGTAGTTCCTTCAGTGCTGGCCCATCAAGAGGCTCTTCTAGCACAGCGGCAATGTTACTTGTCCACTCCTGTCCGTCGATGCCCCCCTCCTTAGCGTTGACCTCTGTTTCCAACCATGCATGATATTCGTCTCTGATCCCTTCATCTGCTTCTGGATCATGCCTCAGAATAGCAGGATCACGCTTCAGCCGTCGAAGAAGTGCTTCAGCACGAGTTGAAACCGCGGTTTGAGTCTCTACATTTCTCGATGTTCCTGTCTCCCTCCCAGTGTGATCAGACGAGTCTGCAGGTAACATCCACATATCCGTGCCGTCCCAGATAACACCTGAACCACTCTCACTCGACCCTACTTGGTCTGGGGGTATGACTTTCACAGCGTCGCGAAGTACCTCACTAGCTTCCTTCATGGCATCCCGTATTAACACCTCACTCTTGAGAACATATTCCTCCGCCTGTGCACGAGTAACACCTTGCACACGTTGGAATTCAGACATGAGATTCGTGCCCAATTGGCTGAAATCAAGGCTTTCGGACGCTGACTTGAGCGAATCAGGGAGGTGATTATGGACGGTTGTAACAATATTGGGCGGAAGAGCGGATTGGAGACGGGAAAATAGGGTAGTCGTGCTAGTCGATGCGGTGGGAGTTTCCTTGTCGGCGGGAGAGGAAGCAGACGTAGAGGGTTCTTCAGTAGTCGGGGCATCTAAGCTAGGTCCAGTAGCCGACGTCGTAGGATCTGTTTCTTCAGTCGTCTCAGGCTCTTTGAGATCCTCGACGGTGGTAAACTTAGACAGTTCTTTCTGTGCCTGGACAACGACCTCACTAAAGTCCTTTCGGGCGGTTTCCAAGGCGGTTTGACTCTTTTGAGGTAAAGTTATAATGAGAATCCATGCACCAATGAATGAGAAACACCTGTTTCCTGAAGCCACCCCAGAAATGCCCCAGTTGACTAATCACTTGATTGACTTCTTCATTCAAGGAAGGCTGTTCGTTTTGACTGGGATTTGGAGTAGCTGACCTAGATATGTCATAAGTATCCAAGAAGTTCATGCTTGTTCAAGTCGAAAGCTTGAGGCAGATGACTTGACAATCAAAAGTGACAATCAAATTCAAAACATGTTATATCCACTACCAAAATAGAACACTGATAAAAGTACAAGTTCAAAGGTACAACGATTACTGGTTTCAGGCAGTAGCGGTTACTGCAACTCGCTGCAGGGGAATCTCGACTCTGTCGTAAGCAGACGAATATTCAACCTGAGCCTTATGGGCTTTGCACTCAGAGACAAAATCTGTAAACATCTGTACGGGAAGGGAAGATGAGATTACGTATACAAAAATCAGACATCACAACTGACCTCCATCGTATCAAGGGGACCACCTGCGCTCTCAGGGTGGAATTGGACACCCCAGACCTTCTTTCCAGACTCCTCAGTGGATTTGATGCCTTCTACAGAGGAATCGTTGCAGTTGATGAAAAAGGGTTCCCATCCCTGAGGGAAGGGGTCCTGCAACTTCAACGCATACTGATGGTTTTGACTTGAAAGAAAATCATCAATAAAATAGTTGTGAACCATTAAGTAGAACACTTACCTCGTCACATATACTCTTCCCGCTTTGATTGAACCAGCAGAAGCCAAAGCCAGTACCGGTTGATTATGGCCACGGTTACCAAAGGTCATGCGATAGGCATCGAGCCCTGCAGCCATTCCGATGATCTGATGACCCATACAAATACCGAAGATAGGCTTATTCCATTCTTGCAATGTGCGACGTAATTCGAGAGCTGCTTCCATGCAATGACTAGGGTCACCTGGCCCATTGGTCAAAAATAGACCATCAAACTGGTCTCGTACAGAATTGAAGTCGTAGTTCCATGGGAGGACGGTGACTGCGACATCGCGACGGACGAGAGAGCGGAGAATGTTGGCTTTGGCTCCAAAGTCGAGAACAGCAATTTTAATGCTGCCGTTGGAGTTCAATTGGTAAGGCATCTTGGTTGACACCTGATCCACCAAATTCTCCGCAGAAGGATCCCAATATTGAGCTGCTTCTGGAGAAGGAAGCAATGTATCTGCGCCAATGGCAACACGTCCTAACGTGGTACCTTGGTCGCGCAGGAGTCGTGTGATAGCTCGAGTATCAACGCCTGTGATGCCAGGAACGTCATAACGCTTACACCAAGCGGCAAGAGATTCGACGGCGGTGTAGTGTGAAAATTTTTCCGCGACGTCACCAACGACGACAGCGGCACATTGAATATTCTGCGATTCAAGGATGACTCCAACATCCTGGGAATTAAAAGGCGCCTTGTTGACAGGTACCCCATAATTCCCAATCATAGGACTGGTGAAAACCAAGATTTGACCGCGGTAAGAGGGGTCGGTCATAGATTCTGTATCTAGGAAGAAGATGAGAATAAAATGGGGAGTCGAGATGGACAGACAACATACAAGATGTGATCGAGGTGGAGAAAACGGTCTCTCCAAAGATGCTCTTGGGAGCGCCAAAGGACTTGCCATAGAAGGATTGACCAGTCTTGAGGTGGAGGATAGCTGGCGTAGCCAACGCTGGACCTACGTGGGTAGCGAGTCCTCGAGAGAGTTGGGGGACACGGATCATATAGCGAAGAAACATGTTTTGTCTTTTCAGAATTTCAGGAGAGAAAATACGAGGTCACTGAGATAACTACGAGTCAAAGGGTGAGAAGAGAGATTATGAGAAAGAAATAAGAGGAAAGCATACTCGTCCCTGGTGTTCTGGGTGAATATCATGAACAAAGAGGCAGGATTAGGCTTGGAAGAGTCAAACAGTGAAGAAGAGACAAATGTTTTTTTTGCGGATTTTTATATCTCCCCACTGATTACATAAACCATCGATCCACGTGCTATGCTACAACTTACTATGATACAAAACAAGAAATCATCTACTAGTTACTAGTACCTGCTATTCTCGACATCGGAATATGTGACGTCCGCACCTTTGCTTCTGCCTCAGAATCACTCTCAGTATCCGAATCCGACTCCTCTTCTGAACCTTTCCTAGCACGTCCATACAAGTTCATCACCTCCTCCTTAGCATTGCTAGTTCGAGCAAGACGTGATGTGGGTGTAAAAAGAGTCGGCTGCCTGGCAATTTCAGTCAGGGAACGGAATTTCGATGAATTCTTGACAACGGACGCTTCCACTTCATCTTCTTCGTCTTCAGAGGCCAGAATTTCTGGACTGAAGTTAGGATACTGAGAATAGGGGAACGACTGCTGGGTATCAGAAGCCAGAAACAAAGGATCTAGTCCTTCAGAAACTTCATCCACTACTGCTGGAGATGCTGGCTTTCCAATAGATATATTGGGACTAGAATCTAGCTCGTCCACCATTCCAGATGTTTCATTTTCAAGCTGAGAATTTCCCTGAAGAACAGCCCACGAAGCAAGTGACTGTTCTTCATTACTGGGTGCGGACTCCGTAGTTTCAAGAACATTTTGAATCACAGTAACAGATTTCGTTTGTGGGTGTTCTCCCTTTGAAGAGACCGGAACTTTTGCAGGCGTTTTGACAGGGGTTCGGGCGAGCTTCGCAGGAGTCTTTGTCGCATTAGGTGAAGTCGTGGAAGCAGACAACTTGCCATTTTTTTGCTTAGCCTGAGATGCTTTGGTCGGACCATGCTCATCTGCCTTTTCTTCCCCTTCCCGGGCTTGCCGACGGGTTTGCATCCCCGCAGCTCTGATCACTCTTATTGCAGGAACAGGAATGGGTAATTCTGTGATGCGCTTCAAACCTCCCGTTTTCTTGGCCGACTTGGATTTATTGTTGATGCCATTAGCATCATCAACGCCCGTTTTAGAAACACTGTCGAGTTTAGGAGTCAAATCGGTAGTTTTCCTGACCAAAGTAGAATTCTTTCGTTGACTCCTCGTGCGAATAGCAACCTCAGCCTTGGGAGTGGACTGCAGAGGATGAATATCCTCTTCAATGGGACTTTGCGGGGAAGATGGCTTTTCGGATGCCTCGATGGGATCCGATTGTGGAGTTGTAATAGTCACCGGAGGTTTAGCCACGTCTGACACCGACTCAGGCTCACTCTCTTCAAGGACCCGACGTTCATCCAGGGCACTCAAAATATGACCATCATTGGTGACCTTCTGTCCGTTCTCTGAAATTTCTGGTCCGCTAAGATGGGAGAAGTCAAGAGCGTGGGCATCGTTGACAGCGGCGTCACCAGTTTTATCGATTTCATGGGAGCTTCCTAAGTCATTGACCTCGTGGAAGGAACTGATGCCGCCTCGGAAGTCCCCAGAGCGGGACAATTCATCCTCATTCGATAGCTCACTGGCAGACTTGATCGGCAGGGGTATGATTGATGGCACGAAAGGACTTGCCTCCTCTGCCTCCTCCTCCTCTTCTCCCTCCTCTGACGAGCTTGGGTATCGGATGCGACCCTGAGACCGGAAGGATTTTTCTTGCACTTCGTCAGACTCGTCTTCCAGGACCTCTTCTTCGTTTTCGCTTGAATCAGATGAAGGCACGTCAGCCAGCGTGATGCCTGGACCGCGAATAAGGGCTTCTAAGTCCCGTACCGTGTATGATGAAACATCACTGAATGTTAAAGATTCCGCAAGATGGGGCAACTCCTGCGATGTAGGCTTAATAGGTTGAGGAGCCTTGGAGGCCCCTGGACGTGGATTAACACGAGAACTGTCAGCAACAAGAGTGGGTGAGACGACAGGTTTGTCTGCTGTGGATTTAACATTCGTTGACTTCTTTTCTGCTGTAGGCGTTTTACGTTGAGTTCTCTTGTCGATTATTCGCCCCAACTCTTCGATAACCATCTCTCGCTCTTTATTGTCACCCTCAGGTGTGTCTCGCTGTAACTCGGCTATTCGCTGACGCATTGCTTTGATACCAGATTTGATTATAGGACACCTAGACCGAGCGTGAGATGGTGTTTGGTCGCATATAGGGCATTTCGAAACGGTTTCAGACTGTTTTGCGGTAGTGCTGGCGTTATTCGGTTGATTATCGGGAGAATTTGATGTTGCAGGCGCGATGGAACTGGCCAAGGGCGATGGAGCAGTAAGATCAACCAAAGGAGAAGAGCGGGTCGGGGTTTCCCTACTCCCTTTGCTGGCCAAAGAATTTCTGGCCAATATGGCATCCACTGCGGCTCTGGTCGCTGCTGTAACATCAGTGCGCAGCGCCTGATCTATCTCCGAAATACAAAGCAGCTCAGAAAGCGAAGGCGACTTGGTACTAATATCGCTGACCTTCACCACTATTGGCCACTGCGGCTAGGCCGACAGGCGCCTCCTTGTTCCCGGATTTCTTCGGTATAGTTTTTCCTTTGCAATCATAATCAGCCCATGGACGGTATAAGAGCTGGACAGGCAC
Organism: Phlegmacium glaucopus; assembly: GCA_015039465.1. NCBI lineage: Eukaryota > Fungi > Basidiomycota > Agaricomycetes > Agaricales > Cortinariaceae > Phlegmacium > Phlegmacium glaucopus. The sequence goes on along the minus strand of MU130381.1, from coordinate 291,517 downwards.
GAACTTTTTGCCGAAGCTGAAGACGTCGTTTCCTTCTCAGTTTGTGTCGCATCTGGAGAGCACATCAACAAGGGATAATAACCAACTTTATAAACTCACTCAGAGTTGGTTTGGTGGGCATGTTTAAGTTTTGATTTAGTCCTGGATTCTTCGTCCTTCCTTTAGGGTCTAATGGAGATACTTTAAGCATTGCATTTTAACACATACGATAACACGAAACCCCTACTGGTTTCAGATCCTGAAGTAGATGCAGGCAGTTGTAGATCCTGTACTGAAGCACATTGTGAAAGGCGAGAAAAGATGAATGTTTTCCAGAACCTACTTTTAGCATGCTGCGCCACTATTGCATTGTTCGAAGTCTTGTCTTTAATTGATTTGGACGTGCTCGAGGCAACATTGAACTGCTTGCTAGCAATCACGACCTCGACCACTTCTTTTTTTTTTCGACTCTTTTTCTTCTTCTCTGACAGCTGAGTTAATACATCAGCCTCTGAAGGATCTGCTTGTCCATTAGATGGGGTCTGAGGTTCGGACGCTTCTGGGACTTTCGTCGCTTGACCGTCGTCAGTGAGATCCGTGGCAGCATTTCCTTGATCTTCCGAATTTTTATGTTTTTGTTTTGATTTCTTTGATGACCTAGGATGGTCTTCAGTGTCGTCTGTCCCTATAGCTGTAGTGCCATCTAACACCTCGGTAACAGGCTGGACACTATCGTCTGCGGTGCTTGTCCTAGGACGCTTTTTCGACTTGGTAGCGTGTGGTGTATTTTCACCCTTCGTCTTCTTAGTTGATCCTTTCAAGTTGGAATCCGACGACTCATTAACCACTACGTCAACCTGAGCCTGCTCCCCCAAAGACTGACCCTCCAATGTGGGATCTGCGGCTTTGTCTTTCTTTTTACTTTCCTTCCTATTCCCCGGCTGCGTTGCGACATCGCCCGTTCCCCGTGCTTCCTGATTATCGACAGAAATTACGTCAATGGTAGCAGGCACCTCTGGAAGAACATCGGAATTAGCTGAGGGTTCACTCGAATTGTCCAAAGTCAATGTCTGCTGGATTTCCTTCGGTTCTCCACCACTGTCTCCTAGTGGCTCCGAAATTGGCTCAATAAAAGCGACTTTGCGTTTTTTCGAGAGACTATGGTCATCCGTAACTGCATGGTAAACCGTCGGAGATTCCAGTAATTGCATTGGCCCGCCAGTCAAGCCTGCACCAGAACCGATGGCAGGTGGAGGTTGGTCGTCGCCGAAATATACCTTAATTTTAACCACCAGAGTCGAGTTAACAGAAGCGTAAAACGCGTCAAAGTCGTCATCTTACAGAGAGACAACCTTTTTTCAGCCTCTTACAATGAAACAGATAGGTGAGATGAGGCGAATACCATCTTCCAGGACGACCGCTTTTCCGTCTCGCAGTTGACAAAGATGCACCGGAAGTGAAGAAGACAAGCCAAGTTTCTTGCGCACAACATTTTTCATCTCCTCTAATGATTCTTCTAAACGTGTAACCATTCAGCGACTCCAAATTTTACAGGATTTTTTTGTCTAGTCTGTACCTTTAAATAAACGGTCGAACACCTTGGTTGTGGCTTCATAAGTGATTCTGGGATAATCTACATCACGTTTGCGCTTCTTGGAGATTTCCATCGCGTCCTAAGGGCAAACAATGGAAGGAAGGCAGAGTTGAGGCCTAAGGACACATTAAGGCAGCGGCTTGGGAAGTGATCGCGACAACCCGCGTTCCAGGAGTCACAAACAGAGGTAAATACGTCTTCCTCATCTAACGCAATAATATGGCTGGAGGACATTGTACGTTGCTTCGTCTCGTCTATGCTAGCATATTCTCATTAAATTCGTGTCTGTACTAGCTCCAGGATTTCATCCACATCTTCCTGGTGCCGGGTACAACTTCCTAGCCAAAGCACTTGGTGCTTCAATGTGGTTCTTCATTTTCTATCGTGCTAGGTTGGTCTGTCTGCCCTTGTAAATGTTAGCGAAGCTCACCATGACCGATTAGACAAGATGGAGCAAAAATGCTGGTAATACTTGATTCTTTCTTGGCGGTATTTCTTGCTGACCTTTGACGGTAGGGTAAACATCCATGGGATAGCCATGGTGGACACGGGAATGGACACGAAGGACATCATTGATAGAAATGCAATTTACTCCATTCTTATTTCAACTCTCTACATTTTTATAAGCCAGCAGGTCTCAGTCCCGCCCATATCATGTACTTGAACATTCAGCGCGAACCCGAGAGAAAAGATTGTGTCTAGAATTGTATAGATGAGGTCTCCTTCAACCCATCTAAATACCGACTATTTCATCGCATTTCACCGGTCACCAGTAATCTTTCAAATAAAATATCGTAGTGACCCGGATAGACATCATCACAAGTTGAAGTAATAATATAACCACTTTCTTAGACCAGTCACTAGATTTACGGCTTATAATCTGCCAACCCGTCCGTGATAACACGACTTCACACCTGGGCATGCACGACTCGGATTCATAGCACAAATGCCATCCTCCACTAGACGGCGGCCGGTTGTCAATATCCTGAGGATATTCTGGGTACTCGTTATCATCTGGTATGAGTACGGAATCTTCATATCAAATGCTGGAAAGTGTACTTGGCCAGACGCGGCTTTGTATCCGGTATGTACTCAGACCCTCTCAAGCAGTCATTCACCCACAATTCAAAAAGCCCAATCTCAAAACCGACGACCATGTAAAACCTACCCATGTTCTTCTCATAGCCGACCCACAAATTATAGATCATCGCTCATACCCAACCCGTGGGGCATTGCTCTCTTGGTTGACGAGGATCGTGGTTGACCTAAACTTGCGCAAGAACTGGCAAGCGTCATTACAGCATAAACCAGACGTCATCGTATGCCTAGGCGACATGATGGACAATGGCCGTTATGTGATGTCTGATGAAGAGTTAGTCTCTGACATTTGTTACCGTTACTTCTTCTAACATGAAGCAATTGTTCTTAGATACGAAACGTATTATCAGAGGTTTAAAAGCATTTTCAAGGTATCCAAAGACACGCCGCAGTATTTCATACCTGGAAACCATGACATAGGGTATGTCCGTTCTCTCTTTTCCGTCTTATCCCTCCCGTCAGCTCAAACTTTCAACTAGCCTGGGTCTATCCTCATCCTTCTCCCCACACGCCTACACCCGATATACATCCCACTTCGGAACACCCAATTTCGAAATATTACTCGCCAACCATACCCTCATCATGTTCGATGCCCCAGGGTACGTAGACGAGGACTCTAAACGATATTTCCATAAGAAGTCTTTCGAGGAATGGGTTCCTATCCCTGGTCGTTCACATGAATTCATGAAGAAATTCGCAAGTGGTAAGTTTTATTTTACGGCCGAAAAAAATATATCGCGTGGCGCCGTTATCTTATTTCGTCATTTGAAGCTGCACATTCGGACCCTGTCATACTGTTTAGTCATATCCCATTGCATAGACCTGATGGCAAGAGTTGTGGTCCTCTGCGAGAAAAAGGCACGCTACGGCCTGGCGTTGGACCTGGGTATCAAAATACTCTGGAGGAACAGCCTTCACGACGATTATTACAAGCATTTAAACCAATGGCTGTTTTCAGGTATTTCATCCTCTTATGTCTCCAATTCTAGTCAAACTTCACCTTTTGTTTGACAGTGGCGACGATCACGATTATTGCGAATATAATCACCACTTTGGGCCTCCGGGAGGTCCTCCTAATCAGTCCATGCCAGAAATAACTGTCAAAACCTTGTCCATGGTAATGAACGTACGCAGGCCAGGTTTCCAGCTCCTATCACTCGCTCCTGCCCAACTTCGGCGTGAGGACGTTCCAACATACAAAGACGTGCCTTGCTTGCTTCCTGATCAACTCCAAATCTATTTAATCATATATCTTCCCCTTCTGGCGGTATCCATTATCTTTGTTTGTCTGTCTAATATCCTCAATCTCTCACTGTCGGGTTGGGATTCTCCCTTTCGCGAAAATGTATCTTCGATGGAGTACGCCACGTTGTCCTCGCCATCAAGTTCGTCTTCAATGAAATTTGAAGATCAAGATGATGGATTTCACCCTGAAGACTCAGAAGAACTCAACCAATACTACACCTCTACATCCACATCACATAATCATAGTCTACCATCCCCGACAATCGCTACTCGTCGAGGCGCTCGAGGTTCTCACCCCTGGAGAATCTTTACTTTAGAAAACCAACATCAAAATCGACGACTCCATCTCTCTTCCACTTGCAATTTTAAGACTCTCCTTTACTTCTTCCAGTCTGGACGATCCCCGCTGAACTTTCAGCGTCAACATCGGAGGAAGAAAGGCAGGTTGATCTCTACTATCCTAGATATAAGAGATATAGCGGTCTTTCCTCTTGGTTTATTTGTGATAATCACTTGGTGGATAGTTGCAACTTGATCGAACTGTGACAACTGTAATTATGATGCGTGGTTTTCTCTGATATCTGTTCGTTTGTGAGTTGTTGCCTCCTATTAACTTGTTGATATCGAGGTCTAGATTCAACGACTTGTTTTTTTGGTCATTGTAGTCGCATTACTTTCCATTGAGGATCAATATGGACAATTTTTTCTGCTTTGGTCTGGGATCGCGAGTCTTCATTCAATCAACTAGTGACGGTTCAAGGCATGTATATACGGACGACTATACTCCGGCGATTGCACCACACAATGGATACGGCCCCCGTTCTGTGAGGACTTTGATGTTTGTTTTCAAATGTTGGAGTTGAAGATTTTTGACTTGAAAAATCCTTTTATAGCTGAATTTGATGTCAATGAGGCCACACAGCGCAGGATCATTCAATTCGATCCTTGTTCAAAGTCGCTGATCAATATTATTGTAATATCGGCGGACCACTGTACCTGGGAACTTGCGTCGCGATCGTCACGACCCCGAAGGGAAAGCTCTATTCTTGTCAAACACCCGTGTCTTATGGTTATGGGGCCTATCCCGAAATGTGACTCGTCAAGACGCGGACGCCTACCTAAGGTATCGTAAGGGAAACCTGAGTGAGATAGAGGTACCTTCATTATAGGGCTTTAACCGGAAACAGATCTTTTTATGCGCCACTATCCCCCACGATGTTGCGTCGCGGCTGAGTCAAAAGAGTCAAGAACTCGGACATAAATTAATATCCCTCACTCCGCCGCCTCAACTTAAGTCCCTTTGCATCAACAATATCCACCCCAGATTCACCATCACTCCCACCTTCATACTCAACCTAACCGAATACATGATCGTTTACACCCCTCGCTCTGGCAAGCATCCCAAGAAACTCCATCGAAGTAGCATTGTCTGCACAAGCCACTCTGATCTTGAAAGACCAAGATGAGGCGACAAGGATACTTGTCGTAGAAGAGTAGTCGGAGAGGTTGGGGTTAGCAATACGACGGAGGTTGTTCAGGTTATTGTTTTTTGTGGGTTTATTCATTGTGGATAACGGTTACTCAAAAATTCAAATCTAGCTCGCTGCGTAAACAACACGTATCTCTCTGTAACCGACACGGGGATTAACAGGTGCAAGCCTCATTTCAAACACGCGCCTTCATTAGGAACAAGAAAACAATGCTCTTCGGTACTTCCCTTGTACATACAGATTTTCCAAACACACGAAGCAGAAGGCGTCGGTAAACTTTTTCCGATTACCTCCAAGTGGGGTGCAATGTATTCGTTGAGTACTGGACACGTTCGTATTGCCGGGTTGCTTCGTGGAGAACGAATGTATCACGTAATTATACGCGTAGGTGTTGTTGGGGCGGCTGTTCGATATGTTTTGACACGAGTGCACGGCCTGAAGAATCCGTGTGTCTATCGAATGACAAGTATCGAGTACGGACCTATGTTCCTGATAGATCTAGACCATGACAAGCGTCAAGCGATCACGGAATTGGGCATTTACGTGAGAAATCATACGCTGATAAGAAGGTTTGACCCAAATTAGACGAGGAATGTGAATTTATTGGGTATAAAACCCGAGAGTAGAAGCGTTGGAGACAAATGGATGCACGTTGGTTCCAAGGCTCCAAGTCCCTGGCTTTGTCAGCCGATATCAGAGGAGCCGGAATCCATCGACTTTGACTTTGACGAGCCTAAACATCGCAGGCACAGACCCCCTCGCTACAGGTATTTAAACCAGTTCAATTTAAAACTAGTCCTTACCCTTTACCAGTATGTCTCTTATGCCTCGTACAGACTCTTTCAATGCCCGCGTTCGCGGTACCAGCCACATCGACTTCAAAACAGCTACTACCGGTGTAGCTGCAAAGTCAATGCGTAACGAATTAAGTCGTCTCGTATCCACCGTAGATGATCTAGCAACAAAAAAGGTTCGTCCTCCAAATACTTCTCTCTCTTCTATCTAGCTCATCCCTATCTCATCCCCATCCAGGCTTTCGATACCGAGATGCAGGCCTTTTTCTACCTCTTTACTCGTTACCTCACAGAGCGTGCTCAAAGTGTTGATCTGTACGTCCCCATCCTCTCTCTTACTACTCTTCCAACTCACAATCATTCAGTGACTGGGATCGTATCAAATCGCCCGCCGAAGACCAGATCGTTCCTTATGCCGACCTTCCAAAACCCAAGGATTCAAAAAACCTCAACAAACTCGCCGTACTCAAAGTCAACGGTGGCCTCGGTACTTCAATGGGTTCGTTGCTCACAATTTCCCCTATCTCTTCCTCATATCCCCTTTTATCCAGGAATGACCGGTGCCAAAAGTGCTCTCGAAGTTAAAGATGACATGACGTTCCTTGACTTGACCGTCCGTCAAATCGAGCACCTCAACACCACAAGTCGCGTAGATGTCCCTCTCATCCTTATGACTTCCTTCAACACCCACGATGATACCCTTCGTATCATCAAAAAGTACGCAAACCAACAACTCCGCATTACTACTTTCAACCAGTCTCGTTATCCACGGATCTACAAGGAAACCCTCCTTCCTTGCCCAAAACGTGCCGATGATGACAAGAAGAACTGGTACCCTCCCGGTCACGGTGATTTGTACAATGCACTCCTTCATTCCGGTGTCTTGGATCAGCTGTTGGCTGAAGGTAAAGAGTACCTCTTCGTGTCCAACTCGGACAACTTGGGTGCTGTGTAAGTCAAACACCTCCCTTTTATATTTATATATATATATTCATTTGGTTTAGCGTCGATGAGAGTATTTTGCAACATATGATCGACACTAGTGCAGAGTTCTTGATGGAAGTTACTGACAAGACCAAGGCTGATATCAAGGGAGGAACCCTGATCGGTAATGCTCATTGCTTATCACATGCGAACCGTACTCAATTTCTTCACAGATTACGACGGTTCGATCCGTCTACTTGAAATTGCTCAAGTTCCATCAGAGCATGTCGAAGATTTCAAGTCGGGTAAGTGGCTCATTGTATTCACATTCATCAACAAACTCATACGTTTTCAAGTTCGCAAATTCAAGATCTTCAACACTAACAACTTGTGGATCAATCTGAAAGGTAAGCCCTAAACATCCTCCTTCCTATCCCATGCTCACACCCTTATCCTTCTCTAGCTCTCAAACGCGTAATGGACACCGACGGCATGGAACTGGAAATCATCATCAATCCCAAAACAACAGATGACGGTCAGGCAGTCGTCCAACTCGAAACCGCCGCCGGAGCCGCCATCAAACATTTCAAGAATGCTCATGGCATCAACGTCCCCCGCAAACGATTCTTACCAGTCAAGAGCTGCAGTGATCTTTTATTGATCAAGAGTGATATATACTCGTTGCAACATGGCCAGCTTGTTATCAATGAGCAGAGGATGTTTGAGACTACCCCTGTTATTAAATTAGGAGATCATTTCAAGAAGGTACCGTATTATTAATTTTTTTAGATGGGTGTTTGTACTTATGCTTATGTTTTTTTTGTAGATCCAACAATTCCAGAAGAGGTTCAAGAAGATTCCTAAGATTTTGGAACTCGATCATTTGACAGTGACTGGTGATGTTTACTTTGGTAGGAATGTGACGCTTCGCGGGACAGTCATCGGTTAGTTTCTTTCTTTTCTTTTTTTTTTGGCATTTTTGTTCATCCCTTTATCAACCCAACACAACAGTTGTCGCCAACGAAGGACAACGAATCGATATCCCCGATGGATGTATTTTGGAGAACAGATTACTATCGGGAAACCTGAACATGATCGTAAATTTATTTTACCGTGTTACTGCGCAAGTTTCCCCTCTGCTCACGCTTGTCTCCCTTTTCACAGGAATTGTAAAACTGCCATCCAGTATCCAACTTCTCCTTGCTCCAGTTTCACAGCAAAACATAAAAACACAATACCTTTTTTTCCCCTTCCCTAGTACAATAGAACGAAACGGAGCCAGCGAGCGACCAGATGTCCTCTTCACTACAGCATATACATTTCGATCAAGCAGGAAGCGAACTCGAAAAAGAAACATGTTACAGCGAGCAGCGATTAGTGGATGTTTCTGTTTTTTCTTCTTCCTGTGGACTTATCAAATTAGCTAGCTATTTACCTACCTACGTACCTTTTTTGCATACCTACCCACTTCACCCTCCCCCCTCACCCTCACTACCTACGGTTACCTATTTGATAATGCTTTCCTTTTTTTTCCTTCCCTCCTTTTTTAGATCCTGCAAATGGACGTCCATGATCAAATCCGCTTGCTTAGCCCCGAATTCTCCCGAAAGAAAGAAAGATAACTGCTTGGCTGCTCCGTCCCGATCCTTTCCTCAATGACAGTTTGGCGTTGGGCGTACTTCCGTTCCTCTTTTTGACCGTTTACGCAATGCGTTCGAATTCCCCCGTGCTGGACCAAATTCCGTTCCGTTCCTCTTCCTTTTCTTTGAATCGTTCCGGTGCACGTACTTATTATACCACTGTTAATTGTAAACAAAATATACCTCTTTCCCAAGTCGATGGTGACAATATCTCAGTAGATCTATTTTTCCACCTAAAATTTTACATTCATCGATCGATATATCAATCAATCCTCGCTGACGTGAAGGCTCAGCGTGCATATGGCAGGTGCGCCTTTACACTGGAAGATAATTTTCTGATCTACATTTAGTGGGTACCAGGTACTGTACCTTTTCCTAGACCCTGGAACTTAAAAGATACAGATTTCGAAAGCCAATCAAATCTCATCGAACTTGATCGAAGATTGACCGTTGACGGACCCAGTCGGCATGCATGTGGCTGAGGCCGCTGAGCGCGTACTGTAACTTTTTTTTAGTTCTATATATACTATGCTTGACATTTTAAAAAAACATAGCTATAAAAAATCCATGAAACAAGTAAAAGTGACCAAATAGGGCTGCAAAAATTTGCCGTAAACTTGAAGTGCAATATAAAAAAATTCCGCACCACGGTGGTTGAGGCCTGAGGGCCGATGCTGAAATGAAAATATAAACATACGAGGTATCAGAGAATGTGTTTGAGGAACGTCGGAGGTAAGTTGAGCCCGCTTTATTTAAATTATGTGCTTGCAAGTCGTTCACGCTTGAGCCTACGCTCGGGCAGACTCGACGTACAAGATAAGATCCATCCCATTAAAAGTCAAACGACTCGCCGTTCCGGAGCCACGATTGTCATATTGTCGAGTGAGTTTGCAGGCCAATATTACACTCTACAGCAAGTTGAGGCTTCCTAAGGAAAGAAATCTCTAGTCAGAACCTAGGCGAAAATGAATCAATGGTGTAGAGACGACATTGCTTACTATATCTATTCCCCTTCTTCACGAGAAAATTCATAAACAGTTCGCAGCCATGGAGTACTAACGCAGCCACCGAACGACCTTGCACAAGTTACACTTGCGTTCATACGCGGAAGGAAACGGCCCGGGAGTCCGAGACCGGATGTGAGGTAACTGGCTACGTTGAAGGGGGGAATGCACAACACGGAAAAAAATACCGGTCTTTTGACATATTAAAGGCACTTCCCCGAGTTGAGGAACAACATTGACATGCGAAATGACATTAGCCACGTTGAAATGGGGCGAAGACTTCGGGTAGAAGAATGATTAATTGATTTTTTTTGTTGAAATGTTTGTCGGCAAGTCATAAAAACTTAACTTGACTTGTTTCGATGCTATGCCCCTGGAGTGGTATAGCCTGAGATGAAAATCCTATCGCCGGTATTGACTTGACAGGACTGTCGACTGTCGATCAAGGACATTTCAGGCGTCTTGAATAAGAAATCAGGAACCGACCGGGACGAATCTAGTTTGTAGCTGCCAATCGGGAGACAAGATTAAAGGTTAACAAATCACGCGCCCGTGCACATCGAGCCAAGCTGAGCGCGTCGAACGCGGCTTCCCAAACTTTCCCACAAAATTTGTCGGATCAGTCTAAATGAAATGTTGGTCAAGAGAGTCATCTGAAAAAGACAGCCAAACTGGAATCTGGATAAGTGCCCACAGCTCAAGTATAAACCTCGTAGGAAGAAACGACTTCGGTGGCTATCCTAACGAAGGCAAGCTATTGGTCAGAGTTACTATGGGAGATAGCAGGACCGTGGACTTGACACAGTTTAGGTGGAACATAATTGGGGCTACTTCATTCACAGGAGATATGTGGACGACGAAACAGAGGGAGGAAAGGAACTACAGCTCCTGACGAGGAAGTAGTCAATTTACGGTAGATTTCAGAGTAGAGAGTAACGGACAGTCATATTTAGGTTTCCTGAAAGCAAACCTGAAAGTGCGTGTGGTCATCATGAGTGGCAGAAATATTCCCGAAGTACTGCAAACGTACGATTCTCCAAAATACATCCATCCGGAATGTCGATGCGCTGTCCTTCGCTAGCGATAACTGGAAATATCTACTGAGAGCATGCAGGTGAGGAGCCTCAAGAGGAACCTACTGATGACGGTACCGCGCAGAGTGACGTTCCGACCAAAGTAGACATCTCCTGTCACAGTCAAATGGTCAAGGTCGATAATATGTGGTATTTGTTTGAATCGCTTGCGGAATTGTTGAATCTAAAAAGTCTTATTCAAGAATTTGACGCTCAGTTGAGACAGTAGGCACCTTCTTGAAATGATCGCCAAGCTTTATGACGGGCAGAGTGCCAAACATGCGATTCTCATTCATGACGAGATGACTGTTTAAAAGCATGAAAAGGTCACTTCTCACAAGCAGAAGGTCGGAGCAATTCTTGACAGGCAAGAAGCGTGCACGAGGAATGTTGATTCCGTGTGCATTCTTGAAGTACTTGATAGCAGATCCTGCTGCCGTCTCAAGCTATTGACGTTGAGTAAAGTGGCAAGTCTTTCATAGACCGAGGGGCTCAATACCTGTAAAACAGACCGTCCATCTTCCAACGTTTTATTGTTGGCTATGATTTCTAGCTCTAAGCCTTTGTTCTCCACAACGCGTTTGAGGGCTGAGAGAAAGGTGAGAGAATTTCAAACTGATTGTCAATGAGAACCCTCATTTGTGTCTACCTTTGAGATTGATCCACAGATTGTTGGTGTTGAAGATTTTGAATTTGCGGACTAGAATTCCAAAGAATAAACACTGCTCAACATAAACCTGAGATAGACCCTACCCGAGTTGAATTCTTCTAAAAATTCCTGGGGTACTTGAGCGAGTTCAAGGAGTCGGATTGTTCCGTCATAGTCTACGCCGTCAGACATGAGTGCTAACCTCGTCAAGAGAGGGCTTTATTACCAATGAGAGTGCCACCCTAGTTATTTTATAAATTACGTTCAATACGAGGATCGGCGGGGAAAAGTCAAAGACGCGCCTTTACGTCTGCCTTGGTTTTGTCGGTAACCTCCATCACGAATTCTGAATCAGATTCAACCATGTATTGAAGAATGCGTTGATCCACACTGCAAATAACAGCAACACACAAAGTTTAGGTTGCATCTACAGAGATTTGAACACGATACTAACACAGCACCAAGGTTGTCTGAGTTGGAAATGAAAAGATATTCTTTGCCTTCGGCGATCAGCCGGTCAAGGACGCCCGAACGGTGCAAGGCGTTGTACAAATCACCATGCCCGGGAGGATACCACGACGCTTTCCCATCTTGTACGCTTTTGGCAAGCGGTAACAGGGAGTCTTTCGTTATTCGTGGATATCTTGATTGATTGAAAGTTGTGATTTTCACATCTCGGTTAGCATATTTCTTTACAATACGCAGTGTGTCCTCTTCGGTATTGAATGATGTCATCAAGAGGAGTGGCACTTCTACACGTTCAGTCGTATTCAAGTGTTCCACTTGCTGGATAATGATATCCAAAAATGTAAGACCGTTCTGTACTTCAAGAGCACTCTTAGCTCCACCCATGTCTAAATTGTGGTAAGTCAAAGTCAAATATATCAGTCAGTACTCACCCATCGTAGTACCTAAGCCGCCGTTGACCTTGAGAACGGCCAGCTTCTTTAAAGACGATGTATCGCCATATTGAGGCAACTGTTCATATGCCACAACCTGCTTTTCAGTAGGCGGGGAAACTTTCTGCCAGTCGCTGTGAAAGTGCATGTTTCGTGTGTGCATGTTGTAGGAAATAAAACCGAAGTCACTTACAGTGCTTCTTCCTTTGATATAGACAAGATGTACCGAGTGTATAATTGAAAAAACGAATCCATTTCGGCTTGGAATAGCTAGCAAGAATATCTATGAAAAGAGCGGCGAAAAAACATGGCTTAGGTATACCTTCCTGGAATAGGGATCCGGGCCTGTATTAACGAGACGATCGAGTTCGTTGCGCATTGGCTTAGAGAAGGGGGTGCCGGTAAGATCTGCAGAAGGCTTTACCCCCCGACGGCGAAAACGGCGAATAGGATGCTTGAAAAGAGTCATAACTGATGTGGGCTGAAGCTGTTTCTGACAAGGTCAAAGTATGACCTGGGTATTCATACTGCCATGCCCCGTAAACGAGGCGACTGTGCATTTGGAAGGATGATGTAAGAGCCTGTCGTGTATGGAATTGAGATACCACTAGAGAAGACATAATGGTTTAAGATTTAGATGCAGTAGTCAACGGAAGTTGGGTAACAGTCGCCACTGGACGTAGAAAGAAATATAAAAACTGAAAACGTCCTGAGATGCTTCACGGGGACTACCACCAGACGAATGAAGCGATAAGATAGACCTTTGTGAGAGTTGGCAGATAAGTAGAATATCTGATACAGTGATAGTTCATTTCACGGAGATCGGCGGTAATTGCCGGACTGAGTATGAAAATTTCGCGAACCTTATTCGCAGGTATCATCACAAAACCTTGAGCACGCTAAGCACAGTCCACATCGTCAAATTATGGGTCAGTGCTGAAATCGTCGTCCTCCGATACTTTTCTTTACTGAATCCTCTTCTTTTTCAAGGTATTTCCCGTTCATCTCGCCACAAACGCTCAGAGACAGGTGCCCAACGTGCCCATTATCGCAAGAAGAGAAAATTCGAGCTTGGTCGACAACCAGCTTCCACCAAGCTCGGTGCTAAGCGTGTTCACACAGTGCGTGTGCGAGGCGGAAATGTGAAACACCGTGCTCTTCGTCTTGATAGTGGCAACTTTGCATGGGGATCGGAGCATGTTACTCGCAAGACAAGAATTATCAGTGTCGTATGGCATTTCTATATCATTTCCCCGATGCACTACCCACAGCCAACATAGGTCTACAATGCATCAAACAACGAACTTGTCCGAACCAACACGCTTGTCAAGAGTGCTATCATCCAGGTTGATGCTACTCCCTTTCGCCAGTGGTATGAATCCCATGTATGTAACCAAGTTATCTATGTATAACTCCAGCTAAACTGCTTGGGATTTTGTAGTACGCTCAACCAGTAACTAAAAGGGGCAAGGTTGCCACCGCGGACGCTGCCGCCACCGAAGCTGTTAAACGTTCAAACCATGCCCAACGCAATCTCGATGAAAGGAAAAAAGGTTCGTCCCTTTCCTCTATATAAGTCGGTCATTTATCTTAACGTCATAAAAGATGCCAAGGTCGACGTTCTCCTTGAAAGTCAGTTCGCTGCTGGTCGCCTTTACGCTTCCATTGCTAGCCGACCTGGTCAATCGGGTCGTGCTGATGGCTACATTCTGGAAGGCAAGGAGCTTGAAGTAGGTTGTCAGAAGCTGTCCAAGACTCAATATTCTGATCAACCATTTCACAGTTTTACGTCAGGAAGTTAAGGACCGGAAAACAAAAGCATGCTTAATTTCTTTTCTTACCAATTTCTGCGTTCTATGTTTACTTGATCGAAGCGTCAATTCTGTGCCTCTATCAATAAATTTAAAACAATTTTTACCACTACGACGCCTCAATTCCTATGCTGCAAAATATATGCCTCTAGGCGCTATGAAACCGCAATACTTAAGTATATCTAAGTACGTTAGCATACTTAGTATTTAGTAACATAATATTGTTGCACAACATATACAAACAATGTTGGAACACTTCCTCTTTTTGCAGGGTCTCAACGATGACGGACCTCGATGGTAGGTTTAACAAACTCTCGATGTCTACTTTCACTAATACGAGACTGGCTAGCTCATTTTCTCCGTGTTCAAGACGCTTACTGACCAACAAGTCACTGTCGAGCTCAAAAACGATCTCTCTATCACTGGAGTATTGAAGTCTGTAGATCAGTATGTTTTTCTTTCCATCCTCATAATTTGGTCACACCTGACCTTGCTAGGTTCTTGAACATCCGACTCGACAACATAAAAGTCGCAGATGAAACCAGACATCCTCATATGGTGGGCTTGTATCTGTGAGATATGATAATATATGTTCTAACTAATTGACTTGTGCAGATGGCGGTTAAGAATTGCTTTATTCGTGGTTCAGTCGTCCGCTACGTGCAACTACCTGCAGACCATATTGATACTCAGCTTCTAGAGGATGCAACACGCAGAGGTGCGTTTCAAGTCGGCCCAGTCCATAAGTGCGAGTACTTACGTCGTTTGAAATTTTAGAGGCAATCAATCAAAACAAACGATGACCATGGCCATAGCCACGATCTTGCAAAAAGTTGTATATTATACGGAGATCTTTTAATCTGGTTGGGGTTCTCTGTAGCCACCTAGGGAAGACGCGAACGATCTTGCAAAATAGAATTCTAGTTTTGTGTATCTGGATGTCTCCATACCTTCACTGTCCCATCGGCACTGGCAGTGATCATCTCGCCTGAGTCTGTCGGATGATGTTCGGTCCACGTAATAAGCTTTTCATGGGCTTTAGGAGGCGGGTTTGGCTGCAAGACTTTTGCCTGTGGGGATTCTGAGATACGTTGAAATGATAGATCGCAATGGACATACGTCAAGAAGGTCCCAAGCCCATACCTGCCCATTTTCATCACCGCAAACAACAGTCGCCTCAGCATGGCCGAAGCATGCGCGGCAACGATACGATTCGTTCACATGCCCCGTGAAATCATTCAACAGTTTTCCAGTGGAACTGTCCATGAGTCTGATATGGTTGTCAAGTGTAACTACTAAAAGAGTTTGAGCATCCTGTGTTGGCACGACCGATGTTACAGGATCTAGCAGAAAAGCATGTTTATGAAATGTAGGACGGTTATCGGTACATGCTGCACGCACGGCCAATGAAATCAGAACGAAGTTCTCCCATGCGAAGGTCATAAGTGCGAACATGACCATCTATTGAACCAGACACGATGAATGTTGGCCCGACACTGAGCGTCTGCACGGCATCGCCTGCTTCGTCAAGGACTTGTATGGGCTGACCTTGCGGTGCGCTATGATAAGAATTAGACAGCTTTCATGATCATAAAACTTAAGCAGGAAGAAATACCGAAGGTCCCAAAGTTTCACCGTGGCATCAAATGAACCTAGACGTAAGTATAAGCATAGCATTGAAGAAAACGTTTCAAGGTGATTACCGCTCGCAAGGACCGTTGCATCCTGATTGAATTCAACGACGTGTATCTTGCTCATGTGTGCTGCAATACGCCTCGTGGTAGTGCCGTTTGCAACGTCCCACAGGAAGACAGATCGATCCCCACCGGACGACGCGAATTTTGCATTATCCTGAGAGCTTTACAAGATTCACGACATATCCCTCGTGAAGCAGAAAGAAAGTTGAACATACACTGTGATAGAGAGTACTTCATATCCATGCGAAGCGAATTTTTTGATTTCAGTTCCTAAATTTGCATTCCACAGACGCACAGTTCTGTCTTGACCCCCCGTTAGAACGTATTTTGCTGAGCCTTTTGAATAACGGGCAACATTTACGGCGCCTCTGTGGCCAGCCAAGATGACATGTTGGGTTCGTGCCAGTGGTTGTGACCCACGGGAAGGAGCCATGAGATGAGAGTCAAGCTCAGGGCCAGGATTTCAATTCAAATCGGCAACTTGGCCGCTGATTCAACAAGGTTACTAGACATAAAGCTCTATAACATTAACAATGTCGAAACGTAGCCTATCTCCAGCAACCTTGCCCTCTTCAAAGCGCCTTCATACCACCAGAATTGCGAAAAGTCCATCAGTTCAACCTCTGAGGTTCGACGACTGTTTATATGATGAACTCATCCTCTACATTTTCTCATATCTTTCTTGGGTGGATCTCTGCGTATCTCAACCTACCAACCATAACTGGGCACGACTTGCAGCAGATAACGAACTGTGGAGGAACCTATATTTGAGAACCTATGGACGTACTCGTTTACGTGGCTCGAAAGGCTTTATCAGTCGAGCCGATGGTCGAGAAGTAAAACCATTACCAGGTCGTGCCAAAACAGACCAACTCAAGGACTGGAAATGGATGTTTCGTATCAGCTCAAACTGGAAGAAAGGTAAGGTCCTTGGAATTCTGTTTTTTCTGTTGTGCATTAATATTGTTCCAGGTCGCTGTCTGGTGGAATTATTTACCCCGAGTCTACCTTTACATCCACCGTACCTAAACTATGATGACTATATGTTCGAGCAACAGTCACATATCGTTTTGGCTGGTTCCTTAACAATTACGGCTACCTCTTCATCTTCACAGAATCCTACGATAATCATAACTTTCCCACCAAACAGGCAACAAGCGCTTACATTTGAATCCTCTCAACAAGGGGTGGCGGCAATCACAGCGTTAGCTTTAGACCAGTCGCCTCCCACATCCGGACACATGTCCCTTGCGGGGTTCTTGTCTACCGGCGAGTTCTCCGTGTTTGAATTTAATCACAACGCGCCTCTCGATCTGTTGCACAAGTTCTCATATAAACCGCCAGGACCCTGTTCCAGGGCTTCTCCCATAATCAAGGCTGTGTATCATCATCCTCTTCTTGTAACATTATCTCGGAGCTTCTCACTCTCCCTTTACGACCTGTCGTCAGGTGTAATACGACTCACGCAAACCTTAAGCTCCTTTACATCCTATCCCCCTGCCTCCCTTGTCTTGTCTACGCCGTCTCCTACGACATACAAACTTGTTCTTGCATATTCAGTTCCCGTATATCCCGGCCACTGGTCCGTTGGTGCGACGGAACTAATGATATCTAAAAGTTTGACACTTTCGATGGATTCTCGGTCACTTCTAACACCACCTACGTTTTTCGAGGAATTCAAACATGTTTCACCATCTTCAATGGGTGTAATAACGACTCGGACAGTCCGTGCCGTTGACGTACCTTTGGCATGGGTAGACGAAATTAAACTTCGCGCGATACGTGAGCAGTGGAGTCGCAAAGTTTCTCGAGTCGCGGATGCCCAAAGTGACGGGAAATGGCTAGTTCTTGCTCCAGGAAATGAAATACAAGAATATGGATGTTCTTCTCCCGCGTCTGCATCGTCATCGTCTCCCCCATCGAACACATCTTCATCAAACTCCGTTTCCTCTAGCTTACATTCTCCAACGGGTCTTCAACTTTACCGGCTTGTCCTTCCTGCTCAATCCAATTCCGTTTCTGCGTCTCCACCCAAGTTGAATTTTATACGAACTTTATATGGCCAAACGAGCCCTGTAACTGCCCTGGCTCTTGCCGATGGACGATGTGTTAGCCTAGGGTTGAATGGCAGCATCTGGGTTTGGGATCTAGAAGGTGGCACGGGCGCAGAAGTCGCTCCTGCTAATCATTCTATCACAACAAAAGATTTCAATCTGCGATCAACGAAGAACACGGTATCATTTGACGAGAGACGGATCATAACGGCTTATGCAGGAAAAATTATCGTTCGTAGATTTGATATCTAACGCATTGGATGGGGTACCTGCCGAAATATCTTGCTCGTGTGTCTTCTTATCATTATTCCTCTAGGCAATCCTGAACGTTGTATTAGATTCATTGTTTATTGTATTATTGTCATTGATAAAACCATCTTTACGGAATTTTCCATCTGATAATCCTCATCGAGGCACGTTGTTTACAGCCAATGGTGTCATGAGGTCCGATGTTGCAGCCAGAGACGTGCGCATCTCCTCGTTTTTTAGGTCCTTCCACTGAAAGTAGCTAACTATATGACGCAAGGACTCGGATAATGATTGCCCCCATGAAACCGTGTCAGTCATTTGCATCTGCTGCCACAGCATCCCTTTAATCTCTTCGCTGCCGCTCGCTATTAATGTTCAAACCTCAACAGCATGATCATTGTCGTTTTGTAATCGCCTGTTCCGTGATTGTGCATCGGTTCTCGGACTTAGCAAGGATGTATCCTCGCTTCCTTGAGGCCAAAACTCGAGGAGTGGGTCCTTGCCTTGCCTTGCCATTCATTAACTTGTCAGAACAGGTGTACCGATTCTCCGTGATCGAGCTAAGATCCGCAAGGCTGGTATAGTCATTGCGTCATAATCAACATCCTTGTCCCTCCATTATCGGATATGCTTTTGATTGTCATGCGACTCGAAAGCATAGTTCCGTGATAAATGTATCCAGTAAGCTTCATTGCAGGTGTCTGTAACCAGTTAATCAGTATACAGTATCCGGCAACATGCCTTTGTACAGAGGTACTATCTCGAGCCTATCTGAACGATAGAAACGGATCGACCCGTTCTCGAGTATCGCCACAATGGTAGCAAGTTGGAGGGAATGCGATATATAGGGTGTTAATCTGCTAGTTCAACCCACAATCTATCCAGCTCTATTCAGATCTCTCTTCTTTGTGTCCTTCGACGAACACTTTGTGACTTGCACCGCATCCTCGGAGCGTCTAAACACCTCTTACCCCTCCTGTCAACGTCCACCGAGTTGCTTGACTTTGGCGATCGATTTCCATGGATTTAACAATGAATCTCCATCACCGCCAGACAGCTGGTCCCAGTCATTCTGAGCCCAGTCATGCAATTGGCGATCCGATGTCCTTTGTGTCTGGCCAGTTCGCTGGACGCACCATACGTTTCGAGCTCCAAGAACTTCAAAAGGCTCAATCTGGTCGAAAGTAAGTGTATACCTTTTTGGTTTGTGTTTCCACTCACACGACAAACATGGTAGATATGCGAAAGTTGATCGACGTCCATTAGATCCACCGCCTGCTGTTCTTCTGCGTTTAATTGAGTCGGGGGAGGGTGAAAGGCCCTGTGAGAGGGAGCTTTCGTATGAGTAAGTGGAACAACCCCGCCATTTACCATTCACAACTGATTTTGACTTGCAGAAATGTACAAAATGTTGGTTTGATCTGTACTGTCGACTTATTTCCGGTGCCGGAATATCGGACGAGTCATGCTCCTCCTTCTCCCAGGTATTCTCCGTATGCACATCAAGATGCAGGATCTGGGGATACACAAACAAGATACCCTCTGACATACTTCCCTGTTCATCCATACATGAGTCTGGATGCTGATGGGACCCAGGCATCTGTCACTCCATTTCAGATTCCGCGCAGACAACCAATGCTAGGGCATCTTTACAACTCCGAAATCCCGCAAGATGTGGTGTTTCAAATTGATAACCATCTCATTACGGAGTCTTCCAAACTCACCCCGGCGCTAGTGGGAGAAAAATGTGTCGAATCAGCTTTGGTGGATCACAAAGGAAGGAAAGGACTCGTATTCGTTTTTGGAGTACGTAGTTGCGACAGAAATTGTCTTCAAGACATAAGCCACTGACCACAGAAACACAGGATCTTGCGGTGAGACGAGAAGGGGTCTTTATACTGCGTTACAGAGCATTCGACATATTTTCTGGTGTCTCTGGAAGTCCGCATCCACCAGTCTTGGCAGAATTATATGGGGGTGCCTTCAAGGTGTATTCCACGAGGGAATTTCCCGGTTTAGAACCATCAACCGAGTTGACAAGGGTAAGCTACCGCTTGTCTATTGTTCGATGCCTGATTGTGGCCTCAGAGATTACTTTCTAGAATTTGTCGAAATATGGTGTTCGTGTGACCCTCCGAGATGCAGAACGTAAATCGAAGAAACGAGAAAAAAAATCATAAAGTTCCATTACAGCAACTTTTCCAGCGCTTACTATGATATGTCCGTCTTAATCTTATGTTCAGAATTATTATTAGTAAATACTCGTTACGTAATACCATCCCGATTGGATATCGGATTTAATACACGTGATTGTACCAATTTGACTGTCGCGTGTGACTTGTGAACTTAATTTCCTTGTTATCGTATGCCACAACAGACAGATCCTGCAACGCGAACAAGGATATGCAAAGTCAATGAGTCCTTGGCTGGAGAAAAAGTTAGGGTTGCCGGCAAGTTTGTGCTTTCTCTGAATATACGATTTGAGATGTATTTTGATGCATATTCAGGGTTTTCTGTTATGACGTTGTTACTGGCCTCATAGTATTGCTGGATAAGACAAACGGACTACTTGTTGATACATCTAACGCTCTAGATGGTCAATCCGGATTATGGGCAACTGAAAGGCTGAGCACGATCATGGTGATTGGACAGTTAGAACGTTCCAGTGTCAGTGTAGGCCGCTTCTTATTACCTTGCCCATTTATTAATATTTGGGATACTCGTTTCAGACACCTCTCCCAATGCCCACCAATATACCATCGTTTCGGTTAAACAATCATGTAGTTCTCCGAGCCATCCTGGTTATTCCTGCTACTGAGTTGGATCTTGATATGTGGAACGCCGTGCTTAAGGATGAAGAAAGTGAACAAGACGGTAATTCTGGCCCTGAGGTTTGTACAGAGTCCTCTGTATATTAATTTTAGTACATTACATAATCGGAATTGACCGGCCGGCTACTCAAAGAGATTGTGATCGTGCAAGTGCAAGTGATAAGTAGTACGATTTGAGAAAGTCAAAGCCTCTTTGTTCATTGAGGCCTTCGGTGGCCCTTATAATGAGCCTTTTTTTGCAGAATATTTTATCAATGAGAGGCGTATGACAACGACTTGGTGATGTCTTTGTTTCTCTATCAGATCGGATTTGGCCATCCCGATTAGGAAACTGCGACGGGTCGAGGACTTGCCCTCGCTTTGGCACTGAGAACACCTTGCTTTTGAACCTATACATCTACATAACCCACGGAATTCTCCGTTCTGTTTACCTCCAGCACATTTCTCTCCTTACAGCCATCTTCTACACATCTAGCTCATCAACTCTCTAAACCTTTTACTCGACTCGGAGCACTAGCCAATTTCCATCGACTCCAACCTTTACTTCATCGTCTTTATATCTAATGGAAGAGGACACATTTTACCAGTTTCGTCGATTTTATCCTACATCAAATGCTCGCTCAGAACCGTTGCCCACTTTTGCATCCACTCGCCAGATCGTCTCTTCATCGCTGCAGCCGCCCAGTCCGCCGCTTTGGACACCACCTTCTTCCCCTGTCAGGATCGAACAAGGCCTTTGGCAAGATGGAGAAGACCTTCTTCACTCATCAGATTGGCCTCCAGTGCAGCAGTACCTCTCAGAGACGAGCAAGAACAGAAGGCTAGCCCCCGCGCCAACCGAGATCGTGTTCGCCCTTGCAGCGCTTGAGGTTCTTCACCAACCACATAATCCGGTCCATTGGTTGTTTTGGGGGGCTGCATATCTTTCGAGTACATCAAAAGCCGTTAATAAGATAGCTCGTACGTTCAGTCGCCTCCGCGCACATCCACTTTTTTGCTCATTTCTGCCCTAGTACATCGCCCAAGGCTAATCAAGACAAATGTTCCTTGGATAGGCATATCAGAATATAAACGGGTTATATCTGCCATTCAGGAGAAATGGGAATACGTTCACGTACGGAAACGCTGGTACCCTGTCGACGGTCAGCCCGAAACGAGCACCAAGAGGCACCTCCGAAGTTCTAGCGGTCGTGTTGACCAGACCATCAACAATTATTTTAATCTTCCAGAAGATGGCGAACCTCCATTGAAACGGACTCGTCGTGGAGCCAGGAAAGTCGCTGAAACGCAGGACCTATATACAGTAGATCGAGCCAAGCGGGCCAAGATAGAATCAAAGCCTTCGCCATCCGCTGTTGCATCTGACGTCACATCGATCGATGCTCATGTAACTGAAGATAGTCCTCCCGCCACTAGGGCTAGCTCCCGGAAACGACTGAAGACAACGCCATCTACAATGTCTCCTCCTCCTGCCTCCTTACCTCCCCCCTCCTCTGCTTCATCCCTTTTATTGTCATCAACGACTTTGACGGCTCCAGTTCCTTGTTTCATGTCTTCTGCATCGTCATCCCATTCACGAAATCGATCTACTTCACAATCTTCGGCAGAAACTTTGGTAGAATCTGCCGAAGAGGTTCAATTGCGTTCAGCATCTGTTGCCTCCGCGGAAACGGCTATAGAAACCCCTTTCTCGAGGAAACGAAAATTGGAAGCGGTCGAGGAATGCCTCGAATTAGCCATAGACGAAACGCCTGAGTTAAATCGGCGAGAGGGTATGGTGACTCGTGGTCGTGCCTCTAAATTTCGTTTGGTTGAAACCAACGCTGAGACAAGCGTGGCGATCGCTTCTCGGTCAAATATTCCAGCGAAAGGGGGAAAGGCCATGACGGAGCCTAAGCCAAGAGCTAAGAAATCTCGCGCCAAGAAATAATACTGAATACGGGACGAAGCCTCGAAGGACTTTTTGTCCATATAAATATTTGTATATCTCATCTTGAATGGGAAATTCTTGCATCTGTACACTACTAATATGTACACCTTTAACTTCTCCAAGGCATCTATCTCTATAGGGACATTTTACACCTTGATATCCACCAATTTTGCACTTTTTGTCTGTATAGCTATCTTTGTGTGTGTTAAAATTACTTAGAAGAGGCTTATTTTCCTCTATATCACTTAAGAGATGTCGCTGTTTGAGACCCACGCGTCGATATCGGGAAGGCGAGTGTCGACGCGTCCGAGACTTTGATACATTTAAGTCACATGAACGTGACCAGTACATCGCGTGATCGTGAATGTTCGTGAACTTGAATGTCACACGGTCTTCTGCGATTTATTAGTGACTGATACTACTTATACTAGTACTTATTACTTTCGTTTTCTAATCTCAAACAAGTTCTTTCCAAGCCTTAGTACACTCTCCCGGAATCCACCTGTGGTTGCTTCCTGTTCAAGTTCTTCCCTCATAGTATGTAGTAATATCTTTTTTACCCACATGCTACTTACCCTTACGAGTCGATCCGCGGTCTTAATTATAAACATCCACTTTCTTGCTGAAGCCACAGATTTGTCGCTAACTGATTTTTGTCAGGTACCGGGTAGATGCCGACCGAAACCTGTATTTCTTCACATGCATACATGAGTACTTGTCAATTTCATATTAATTACGTCCACGGGCTCTCTCCAATCGTAATATCGCAGAGAGATAAGGTACAAACATACGTCAATGAGGGGCTGCTCATCCGTTACTTTTAATCTGGTCCCTAGGATGGAAAGCACGTTATGTTTTACCCACTGTGTGTAGACCCTGTTTCGGTGTTATTAAAGCCAATTGGACACTTGCAGTGAACTATACTAGTACTTGTGGCAATGGGCAGAAGCAACCGCGGTTGATATTGTGTATCAACTCCTGTGTGCCTTTTCAGCATCGATGATAAGAATATCAAATGGTAAGTTTTACTTTCCGTTTGATGACTGTCGTTGACGGGACTATTTCTGACTCAGCTTTGTACGAGTTGGGCCACCATTTGATATCACGGTTACAGCTTTACTAAATCTTCTGCTTTGAGCTAGACATACCCGGCAAATCTAAATTGCGTATGTATCCGATCAACAGTCAACGACCGCAACGAGCGGCTATGAGGCTGTACAAAACTTGTCGAGTTTTTCTATTTGTTGGCCACTCTGGTTTCAACTAAATTTTCCCAGGTTTTTCAATATCACTACACCGGTCGCCATCCTCGGAGGTTTGCCGGCATTGACTGCCTCGGAATAGGACCTACTTCGGCGGTGCATTCAAATATGAAGTCAATCGGACCCATTCTTGTGTTAACGGCTCGGTGTCGAACAATCCTTCAGGCTTCCATCCGATATATGACCGACGACCAAGAGTAGCCAAGAGTTCGAGGGCATCATGTGTGGCATGGTTCAGCATGGGTCACTGGTATATTGCGGGCCGTTCCAAGTACATGTATATGCCGAACCCGGCATTTGATTGACTTTAGGGTCATGGGTTCAAACCCCAGGACATCGAGACGTCTATCAATTTAGATATGGAAGCTTTGGAAGGCTTCTCATATCATACATATGTTACTGTTATTAAATTGGTACATTCTGGATGTCATGACTCGGAGATTGTGGGCATATTTAAAGTATGTCTGTATAGCCGATTATTTTTTTTGCCAATATATAACCATTACTGATTCCTCTAAGCTCATACCCAGATCACTCATCTGGTCTGCCACACCTGACTGGAAACTGGAGGATTCGAGGAACCAAGTCAATGCCATATGGTACGGCACTGGGATTTTCGAGACCCCAGACCATTCGTAAGGTGGGATCATCCGCGATTTGTGCGGTACTTTGAAACTGGCTTCGAAAGTTCGGGATCGAGTAGAACTATGTACTTGAGTTCTGGTGTGACTTGGGGACCAGATGCTACTGCTATACTCGAACAATCGTAACGAAACCCTTTCATTCGGTCTCGAATCAATCAGTAAACGTGCTATATTCCCGGTAACGTTAATAATTCTGGGTGGCGGAGATTGAAGGCATATGCATAAAACGAGCGTTGACCCCGTGGGGTGGGTATAAATGGTCCTGGTACTGGAAAGGACGATTGAATTTGGTATGAAAATCGAGGAGTAGGTTGTGAATGGACAGATCTGATGTAGATCAGGTAGACCAAGTCTGTGCATCGGAACTTTATTGTTTTTTGTTCCTGATAATTAACAAGTTACCATTTGGGGGTGCATGCATATGTATAAGAATCTTTCTTTGGTGAAATCGGATATGGATATATGCCGAGTAGCCCAATTGACTAGTCTCCGAGATGGAGGTATATAGACAAAAACGATCATGAGAGACCTTGACCGGAGTCTGATGATTTGTCAGACTGTCCTGATCGGGGAGATGCCGTGTGACAGAGTTACAGTCCAGGTAACACCCACTTGGGTGAATTGCATTGTTGCGTTGACCTGAGCGCCCCCCTCTTGTCCTCTTCCCACCACTACCACCCTCTCCAATGCCATCGTCGTCCACGACAACATCGAATCAGCCTTCCTCGTCGTCGGCAAAGTCCAAAAGACAGTCAGTACTATTAACATGCCTCATGTCATCCTTCTTACCCATCACCGACAGGAGATGGACTCGTGAACAACTCCTCAAAACTCTTGAGGTTCGTTTCATATCTGCCTCTGCTCCCACATTTCATCTCATATATCTATCATACCAGATACTTGCAGACTTGCCCCCACCTTTGCCATCCACCCTACCGCCATCGCCACCAGCTTCTCGCTCCGCCTCACCGGCCCCCGGCCTCAAGCGGAAGTTGGATACTTCCTCAGATCCTGACACTGTCAAGCGTCCCAAGATTACCTCCGCCTCGGATAGACAATCCCAACATCAGCATCCCCTACAGCACCAACAGCAAGCTCATCAACCCCATTACCAATCCTCGACAGTGGAGGCACCTTCAATATCTAACCGAAAGCCTCTTCCGACGCCACATGCCAACTTACGCTCAGAACCATGCGAAGATGGCGAAGTGCGCGAGGAGCCTCCTGTAACCGTTTCGGTTTCACATGGGTCCACTGTTGATCTCCCCATTCGTCGACCTAAGAAAGGAAAGCTCACCATTCGCCATTACGACACTCTACATGACAAGTATCATAATGCTGGTCGAATGCTCAAGTATTCTGGTGATGCTCGCTTTTGGTCGACTTATCCCCCAACCCATCGGGAATATAGACCGCTTCCAGATCCCCCTCAACCTGGCTCCTCATACCATAAGTATGGTGGTCTGATTGCCCGCTTGGAACTTCTAGATGCCCTCATCTGTTTCACATACTCAATATGGAATAGAGATTATGGTCGTCGCATTTGCAACAGAGAAACGTGGACGACCATCGAAGCCTTCCTATTGTGGTGCAAGCAGAAATGGAAGGACGAAGAGAAAGGCGGCAGCAGTGATGCAGAGAAGGCGTTTCTTTCCTTGATGCAAGTCGCTTCGATTCTCTGTCTCTGTCCTTGAGTTTATATTATCTTTTTTAGTTGGATGATTGAAGGTTTTATTCAAGGAAGAAAGATGCTGCATTCGGTCCGGCATAATCTAGAGAAAGATATGGAGAAAGTTCATTCAACCACTTCCCATAAAATAGCCGCAGCGGCAGAGGAAGCCATTGCAGCAGGTGATCCCATTCTGGGCATCAATGCTAGTCTGCTCCACGGCAAACCACCCCCACCGATGCTGCCATCTCCGAATAGCGCTAACTCTACTCCTGTGAACCGAGATGAAAGTACGCCGGATAGTGCTGCCAGTCGACCCGCACCTCCTGCAGCAACCCAGGCTGCGCCACGTGCATCCCAATATACAGGAATTGTTCCGAGCAAGTTGGTTCCTGAGTATCTAACTAATGGTCCTCAGCCAATTCCAGACCATGTTATGAAAGCGATGGCTGACGTTACGGAGCCGATCGGTCCTACCCTGGTCCAAGGCCTCAAAGATTTGACCTCGGGATTCTCAGCCACGGCGTGGTGCATGTCTCCACAGAACATGCTCACGCTTCCAATCATGCGTCGTTGTTTTCCAAAGACCTGGACGCGAATGATGTATACCACCCTCCTGCCTACCGAAGAGCACGAACCCGACTTTGAAGACGAGGAAGGTGAATTATACTGGCCCGATCAATGCGTAAACGGCGAAGGTATCGGATGGGTGTGCCTTATGGGAAAGGCCATGATCAACGAGTTCGGTAAAGCATATGGCTACAAGGGACTGGACGGCGTTGTTCCTAAACCTAAGCCTGAAGAACTCTTGGAACATGGTCATGGCGCACCCCCGACATCTGCACACCTTCAACCTCCGACGTCCTATCGCCTCGGACCTTCACCGGCCCATGTACCTTCGCATTCAGCTCAACGACCCACGGTACCCAGATGACTCTTCCGGCTACCTGATTGTGTCTTAAACTTGGATCTTTACTTCTTCGGCAATTCGGGCTCGTTGATTTATCCTATGGTTTATCCCCTCATCGGAATGGGAACATCTCTTCATCCTCTGGGATAGACATTCTGTGGATGTTTAACGCTCACAAAACTTACCACTTGTGTGGAAAACGGATCAAAAAAACAAATCTGTGACGCCTTCCGCCGTACATGGCATTACGGAAGTGATCTATCACCTAGATAGCACTGCCCTTTTTTACAGGACACCTGCTTTACTCCACTTTCCGAAGTCATCGTAAACGACAAGCAACGAATGCGCTTGATTATTTCGCAAAATATTCATCTCTGTAGCCTTAGACGCACACCAAAAATGACATGAGAAGCTTTTTCTCACTCTCTCCACTCATCATACATAACGACACCCATATTCCGTATCTGCCCAACCACCTCACACACCTTGACCAAAGTATTCTCGCATGACTTCCGCATACCTAGCAGTGCTCGTATTTGATCTTATTCCATTTAACCGTGATTATTTATCTGCCCTCAACAACTTTAGCCCGGTTTTTTTTCCGGAGGTTGTTGTCATGAAACACTGAAACCAAACGCCTGGAGCCTATATACACAATGTTCGTCTGACTCGTCAGCCGAACAGCCTCTACTACCGCCTCTCTTGTACTTGAATAGCCCCCGGATCGAGTCCCAATTTCGTATCCCCTTTGGTGATCTTTTTACCTTACACAATTACCTTGTTAATTATCTGTTCCTTAAAAGACGGTGGAAGTGACTTGGCTACAACATTTCTCCTTTTCATCATACTTATTACATCTACCTTCCATTCTATCCAGCATTGTACCTATATTTAAAAACTACCCGTGTGTTCTGCAACAAAACTTCGTCTCGGGCCGTGTACACACGACTCGACTTGGTTCTATTTATCTCCCCATTTGTGTTGTGTTGGAGCTGTTGTAAAATCCCACAGATTCTTGTTCGAAACATGTGCGCGAAGCTTTAACAGACCACGGCTTTTGCCAGGGAAACTGCTTATACATTTTTGTACAAGTCAATCCATGATGGAAAGTCTGGTGACCGTAAGCAATATGGAAATAGAAGGACTTGTTCGTCTGGATTCGAAGACTAAATACTGGGGCGGTTCTAGCCATCGACAATGTGTCAAACTAGAATTCCCAACAGATCGCAGCGTTAACAGTTAGCGCTCTATCATGGTTCGATAACTTCCTATAACGTCGGCAGTTTCCTATCAAGTTAAAGCAATTGGCGTCCGAGGGGCATGCGTTTTGCCTGCTCCTCTTGACGTATCACGAGCACCAGTTAGATTGATACCAGCGGAAATGTAAAGAGGAAGGACGCTAAGCTTATCCGCAAACGTTTTCCTTTAATTTATACTTCAGTGCGAGGAAATGGTATAGACAGGTTTTTGAATGTGGTTGCTTTAAACAGGCAAGCATGGGTAGTTATTACATGAGGGCATGTTGCATTTTGGAAGAATGACAAAAGCCTGTCTATGCCAAAATAAAAGAAATAAGAATCGTCGCCAGGTTGGTACAATCCGTTCGCCCTCTCCAGATTTGCTTGTATAACCAACCAAGAAAAGACGAGGCCAGGTCTGGCGAGAAGGGTTTACCGATTGGATTTGGCCACACGTTCCAGCTCGTCCTTTTTCTATATTTGTTGCGAATGATCAGTTCGACGATCCTTGGCAATAAGATAGAGGGTACAAACCTTGATGGCGTATGAGTTTGATGACCCTTTTGCCGCATTGATGAGTTCGTCAGCAAGGCACTCGGCGATTGATTTCACGTTGCGGAAAGCTGATTCACGAGTCTGGATCAAGATTTAAGATTGAAAACGAATTAACCAAAATGAGTAAACTTACGCCGATAGTAAGGAGGGAAATGGACTGGTTTACCCGTCGAAGGGGAGAAACATCGACGGCCTGACGACGAACGGTACCCTGCGAACCGATACGAGTAGAGTCTTCACGAGGGCCAGTGTTAACAATGGCATCGACAAGAACCTACGACATAGTTAGACCTGTGGAACCGTAATGGAATATAAATTACACGAACTTGGATCGGATTTTGATCTGTGAGGAGGTGGATAATCTCGAAAGCATGGGCCACAATGCGGACGGCAAGGAGTTTCTTTCCGTTGTTGCGACCCTTCATCATCAAGCTGTTTATCATAAATCAGCGCTTGCCGCAGTCCACATAGTTTAAAGTATAGATCGCACCTGTCGACCAAGCGCTCGACGATAGGCATTTGAGCCTTCTTGAATTGCTTCTTGGCGAAACGGCCAGCCGTGTGGGGAAGGTAAACGGCGTGACGGACTTGAATGTAATCTGTGAGGGAGATATCCTTCACCTCGACACTGTGATTGAAAATGATATTATCAGTTTCCTGCCCTCTGTTCCTCTGCCTAACTCACTCTTGGGTATCCCATTTTCCGAAAAGCTTGACCTCTTGGCCGAGTTTGGAGATATCCTTGGGGAGAGTTGTGGCTGTTGCCATTTTAAGAAAACTTGAATGTGGCGACTGGAAAGGGTTGACCTGCAGTGGCTGTTAGTGAGAAAGTTCAACGACGAGCAGCGAGGTCTGTCCACAGGCTGACCTTACGAGCTGGTGTTTGTACTTGTTATAATTGGCAATGAATAAGAAATCAAGGTTTGAGGCGTCGGGTATTTCCGCACAACTATACAGTTCCAAAAAGAGAAATAAAGTACCAATACAACTAAGGGGAAATATTTTCGGCTTCTTGCTTCTTCTTTTCGCACAAATTAATGATGTCGTCAAAGCCAAACCGTTTGTCAGAAATTTGGATCAGCTCCTGTCGCATTCTCCTCTCTGATTCAGCTCTTTCCTCAGCTTTTCTTCGAGTCGCAACTTCACGTTTGATCTGATCTAATGCATATCGTTCCATTTTACGGGCCAATTCGCATTCCTTCTCGAGGTCGTCGAGCCGTCGTTGATACTTTCGACGCAGATCGCGCTCATAAGAGTAGTCATCTTCTATTTGGCGTTTGAGTGTCCTTAATCGAGCTATCTCAGCTCCTTGGTCATCGTGTAGTTTACGCAAAGATCTATCTCGTTCCGGGTTTTTCGGGCTCGATTGAGGCGAGAACTCTACCTGCATCCTTCCGTCTGATTGAGAAAGTGAGCCAGGTAGGACTTGTGCATCGAAAAAATTGTGCTTGCTTTCTGCACTCCACAAATGGTCTGCTCTTCCGAACACTTTCTGGAGATAATCTTGTGCCGCGGTATAATGAGCGCGCACCACAGACCCAGGTTCTTTCCTACTTTTCGCCAGCCTGGCCAAATCTGTCTCGCAGCCAGAAAGCAGGAGGAACGCCGGTCTGAGCTCCTCTGAGTCATCTTTTATTCCTCCTGCTATCATTTCTGCACCGGATGAGAAAAGAGGCCATTGGTGCATGTGTAACGAAATACTCTCACCTTCAATGAAAGATTTCATGACGGAGATTCCATTTCTTGGCTCTCCGCGTCGACGATAGAATGCGCTTGCTATCATCCAACTTGCACATTCGCTTTTTGTGACCTTGAGGAGTTCGATGATAACTTGGGGGTTTTGTCCGAGACTCTTTAGGTTATAGGTGACCACCTGTCCGCATAGATTCATCGAGATGCTAGTTTCGCGAGATAGGGCGAATGTCAAAGCGGGTGGGGCACACTTGGAGCTAGAAACAGCGAGAGTCATAGGTTGAAACTCAGGTAGATAAGAGTCGTTCATGGCAGTTGAGCGGTTGCTTGACGTTAATGTCCCGCCTTTACTCGATGAATGACCAGAAGCATCACGCTTGCTGAGGTCAGTTGTCAACAAGTCCTTGTTTGATGACACAGGTAGATGAAGACTTTGGCGATATTTTTGTTCGCCCATTGTTGTATACTCACGGTCAAGTTTTTCATGAGGTTTGGTAGAATACTCCAGCATGACGAGATAGACACAGCAAGGCTCTCGGTGGGGTATTGGTTGATAAGAACCGAGCCTTGATGAACAGGTAAAACAAGAACGCTCTTGAGGTTAATCTGGAGATTCAGGGCAACCGCCGAGTGACTGAATTTCACGAAAAAAAGGGATTCTCCAGCGATCCCGTTGTCAAATGGATATAGCTTCGGTCTATCAGAAGTTGGGGTAGAGATTATCTGTCAGTAAATACAACTATTCGCCATGAAACGCACTCTGACTCGACGGAGGATAAATATTCTGCAGAGTTCGACGAGTAAGAAGAGATGCACTCTATTTTTAGGTTTGAAACAATGAATTGTCCCTAGAGACAGTATAAAGTGTGGAGCCTAAGATGCAGCGCTCAGCTGTCAAGTAAACCGAAGGTATTGACATGCTGTGCGGCCAGTGTGCCCATGGCGATTATGGCAGCATTGCTGTGTCAATCAATTTGTTATGTTTTATAAAAAGGGACAGACTGCGTAGTTGAAAACTCATTCGTCTCTCTCTTTGTAACCATGTTCCGTGCTGTCACATTTGTTGCCCTCGTCGCTTACGCCTCAGCTCAGTCGTTAGTGCTAGATCACATCCAACCCCCTATCTTTTTGCTGATGTTCCTCTAATAGAATTTCTAGCCAGTGCTTATCTAGTATCACAGGCATTGTCCAAAACACTGATGCTGCAACTTGCTTGAGCGCAACTTCTCTCATTCCCGTCATTTCAGGATCATCATCATCAGCCTCACTCATTGGTCCCATTAACAACTGGTTGACAAACCTTTGCGCCGCTCCAGCATGTAGCAACGCTACTCTTGCGGCCGTCGTTCAAAACATTACCACAGGATGTGCAGACGATTTGAGTGCTTTAGGCTTCACCCCATCCCTTACCCCCGACATAACCAACCTCGTCGAGCAATATTACCCTACTGTTCGCCAGGTGGTCTGCCTCAAGGAGTATGTCATCTTCTTGATTCATATCAGTTTTATTAACCCTTCTCCCTCAGTGGAAGCACAAACTGTATCACCCAGACTCTTACCAATATCCAGAATCTGGTCGGCCAGCTCAACCTCACCACTGTCTCCTCCTTGGCGACAGGATCCAGTCTTGCCGATATTCCTACTAATATCACCTGCACGAATTGCATCAAGGCAATTTATAACGATATTAACAAGGCATTCCCTTCCGCAGCCACTACTGCTGTCCCTGCCCTGCAATCACAGTGCGGTGCATCTTTCACTGGTAAGACCCGTTCAATGTTTCAGTCAAGATTTAGAGAGTTGACTTTCTCGACTCATAGATGGAGCGACTCCATCCGGCATTGTCGAAAGCGCTAACACTGCAGCCGCTGCATCTTCTAGTTCTGCTGCGCTGGGCGATGTCTCCCTTTTATCCCGTGGTGTTTTCACAGGCTTGAGCCTGTCTAGCCTTGTCGTTGTTACGACCTGGTTCACCTTACTAGCTTAAAACCGAGTTTATACAACATAAGCTTGGGGAATGCATTATTTAAATAAAATCTGGACTAAGTACTAAGTACTATCCCCACAAACATTTACTGTACATAAATTACACTTGTTTACCCGACTTAGGACTTTTATATTTCCTGCCTTTTTGGGCCTTGTGGGATAACGGTTCGTCCTGAGCCGACTTTAAATAGTAGTCCAGGGTTAGATATCGACGATGGCCTCATTATTCTCGGCCTCGTTAAACCCAACGTCTGACTTGTCTAAGCCAGAAACAGACCTAGCAGAATGGACGAACAAGATCAAGGCCCTCCAAAAACAAGTCGATGCAGACGAAGAAGCTGAGCAGAAGAGGTTGGAGGATGAGATTGTCACAGCTAGGCAGGCGCGACTTCGAAGAAGAAGTGGCATGGACACAGAGAGCCGCTTCAACAATTTGGATACATGTATGTCTCTAGTCTCCACGGCATTACGCACGAAACTGATACACGCAATCTAGCTAATAACAAAGAAGACTTGAACCTACCCATCAGCGCCAAAGATAATTATTCCGATAATTCTGGTGTTGAACGGCAACTCGACAGGGACACTGCATTGCGAAAACTCATGGGCTCAAATAACGTCTACAATCCAGATAAAACTTCAGCTCCTGTCCGCTCTACTACTGAGAAACCTGGATCAACCTCCCTTGCTGCTTTCATAGGGGGTCGTGCCTCTGGCCCTCGACTCAACCGCCACGCTCCCCAGCAAGATGCCCACGATCCGACACAATTCGTGCAACCCGATACCAGTCATCCGCATCCAATATTTGGAAGAGGAGGCATTGCGATGCCGGGGATGGCGGACAAGAAAGGCTCCAATGTTCACGGATCGAACTCGGGCTCTGAATCGTCTGAACGCTATCGTCCCTCTTTCACTGCAAAACCTAAATCGCCCTCGCCCTCCACTGTAAATGTATCTAGTAAGATTGAGACGAGTAATCTCAGCTCCGTCAATATCTCTCGGCGCTCTTTTACGGGCCCCTCAAAAGTAGCCGAAAGATATAGTGCAAAAGTTGAAGAGAGTCCCATGTATCTGGGTACTGAAACCCCCCAATCTAATCGCCCTGCTTTGCGCACGACCGAATCTACTTCTTCGACACCTTCAGTTCTACCCACAAAGAAGGATACTGGACAGAAGCACGAATCGTATTCCAGCGACTCGAAAGTTTCAAACAAACTTGCTGACCGTGCTCTATCTAATGTCCCGAATTCGACATCGAGATCGCCACCAGTTTCCGTCTCAACTGCATTTTCTTCCGCTGGCCTTCTCAAGGCTGGGTATAGTAATAAATCTGACACCCATATATCAACGATCTCCGTGACTCCGAAAGCAACATCACCATTTGTTGGAGCCCAAAGCCCGGTCAAGCCTCTGACAGCTCGAATAGATTCGTCTGAGAGGGCAAGAGACACTCCTCTGCGCAAACTCATGGACACCAATAACATTCATAATCCTGACAAAGCTGCCGCGCAGGCATCTCAGAAATCAGAAGCCAGTTCGCTTGCAGCGTTCATAGGTGGTCGTGCGACAGGTCCTCGCCTTAACCGTCATGCCCCGCAACAAGATGTTCATGACCCAACACAGTTTAGTCAACCTGATCTTTCTGCACCTCATCCAATTTTTGGAAAAGGCGGTATTGCGATGCCTGGAATGGTGACTAAGCCGAATAATTCACACAACGTGGTTGGTGTTGAATCGTATCTTCCAACGGCTTCGAAGTCGACATCAACATTGGGCCAGATCAGGGGTGATGAGAAGGCAGGTAGTCGAGAGCGAACAACCAGCACGCCAACTCTAAAAGAACTGGAAAGTAACAGCACCTCTCATCCTGCACGAGGAGGGACATCAAGCTTTGCATCTTCTCCTTCTGTCAATACCCGTCCGTCTCCAACCAAAGAGTTTGGCGCAAGAACCTCGACAAGAGATCGTACTACCTCTACTCCTTCATACTCTCGTAGTATCAGAACTTCTCATGAACTATCTCGTTCATCAGTTTCACCAACGCCTTCTAGATCGTCGAATTCCGCACTTGGTTTGGCCCAACCTATTCGGCCCGATATAAAGGTGCCCTCGATCTTACCTCAAACTCCTCCCACATACATGCCTTCCCCAGCTTTTCAGAAGCCTCTGAGCCAGAAAGACCCGACTCCTAGCATCAGTAGACTTCAAGGACGTGGTTTTGTCCAAAGCATGGTGAAAGTCAGTGCTGAATTGGAAACATCCTTTCCAACTACTCCATCTCCGGGTAAATCTCGGCCGGCTAGCGGAAGGAAGAATGCTGTTTTGGATCGCTGGCAACCCATACAGGCGGACACATCGCCGACGCGTCCAACCACCTCTTATCCCGATGTTATGCGACGGTCGACAACGCTTAATACTGCGAACATGATATCGGACAGCCTTAAGGTTTCCACACATGCAACTGGCAGCTCTCGAACTTTGAAATCTGTGGCATCTTTACCCTCCCTGGCAAAGGCAGCAACTCCGAAAGAAATCGACCTTCCTAGCCCTGAACCAACGCGGTTAGATGAAAGTTTAGTTCACGACAAACCTCTAGGTCTAGGATCTGCTTCGACCATGGTCGTCATTAAACCCAGCAAGTCGTCCGGTGACCTCAGGCAAATGCCAAGGCTTGACGAGTTAGGGATGAAGCATGATCCTACGAACTTTTCCAAACAGGATAAGGGATCCCATTTTTCTCCTCATTCGGAGAAAGCAACCTCATCAAGGAAGCCATTGATTCATGTGCGTTAATCCTGGTGATGCCTTGCCTCGGAACCTACTCACTTTAGTCCTTCGTGCTTTTTCTATCTTGTACCCTTTTTTCTGGAATTTATCCGCATTGTGAACATATTTTGCGTCTGAAAAACTTTTTTTTACCCTTTCTATTCCCCTTTTCTCTTTGATGTGTGATAGCCGACGAAAGTTCGAGCACGAAAACCCAAGAAGTCTAAAGATGCGATTGACACGATGAAAGATCTACTACCCGTCGTTGATGCAGCATGTCCGGGACCCACAGAAACTGACCCCTCAGTGGAAGTGGTTGTCAAACCTCAATCTGTAGCGACCGTGAATTCGGTTGCATTGCGAGGTTGGAACTCACCAGCAGCTCTTGCTGATGACTTTAAGGTTTCTTCTGCCTCAAACAAAGGGGATGATTTAGCTTCTATATCCTGGACATCGGCGTCATCATTGAAGCAAGCTGCAGAGTCAGAAACTCCTCAACACCATGCGTCAGATCGCCTTCGTTTGCTTGACATGATGCCTCCATCTGAGAACAACGCGACTGAAGTAGCATCTCCCCAGAACGACCCATTCATCAATCCACCTCCATCCTTTACTCCTCCTCTTGAGTCCCCACAACCCTCATCTTCTATGTCACCGCCTGTGAATGCAACAAAGGCACTTCCTTCTCCAAGGAGACATTCGCGCATTCCAAGTACAGGCAGTCGTATAACTGTTATGGAGGTCTCACAGTCTCTCAATGAAGTTGCGATGTCACAGAATCCCTTGGAATCTCATGCATCACCGATCAACTGTGCACCAAAGGCCGTTAGTCCTGTGGAGATCACTTCGAATTCTCGAACTGCACTCTCACAAATTCAAGCCGAAAAGCGAAAATCAAGTTATGAAAAGTATTCGGCCATCATTTTACCTCCGCTAAAGGAAGAAGCAACGCCTACTCAAACTCCTGTAGGCACTTTGACTCGCATCAATGTAAACCAGGGTCGACCATCGATTGAGGTTGAAAGACAAGGTGATTTGGACGAACCCTCGAACGACAATATCGGGTCACCAGTGGCAGCAAGGACAAAAGACATAATCTACCTCGGTAAATATTTTTGTAAATCTCAGGCTCAAAGCGTTGATTTTTACCTCCAAAAAAGATCGCTCCGATGAAGTCATACCTCGGGTTGATCTCACGAGCCTTCTTAAACCGCAATCCCGACCCTCCAAACTATCTCCAGATATCCAGACAGTATCGATTGAAATTTTGGTAATCACTGGAACCACCGCAACTCCAGTTCCACGAGATATTGATGTTTTCTACGATTCTGAAATCCTAGCCATAATCCATCGCACAAAATCTAATTTAAGCGGTTTAGCATCGACTTCCGTTTGGTGTTGGTTGGGGAGACGAACTATTCTGAGGGACCGAGAGGATAGGAAGCTTCAAGAGCTAGCCACACGTTATGGAACACCATGCGTAAGTAGTTGACAACTAATTTTGCATGTTGTCGTCTTACCCTCGGAAACGAAGGTCATCGTTCACCAACTAGCAGAACCAATTGAACTTGTTCGCTTGCTAGGTGGCCGTTTGGCAATACGTCAGGTCCGGATGTCCGATATACATTTTTTTCGCTCGCTGTCTGAACGTCAAACATACAGGGCACACGAACCCATTGGACTCCGGAGAATACCACAATGCACCTTGTGCGATCGCTTAACGACGTTATCCTCATCGATGAACATGATTTGGTGAGTCAGATCGTGAACCAAATTAAACGACTCTGGATTGATGGTTGTGCAGAGTATCAAAAACCTGTGCTCAGCATTTAGCTACTGTGTGACTATACTGGACTCAGTGTACGTATGGTATGGGCGCGGTTCTACTTCTCGAGAAAGAAAAGCCGCATTACAATACGCCGAAGCAATGGCTAAAAATTCAGCCCTACCCATCGAACTTTACGAAGGTGAAAATGACGATGATGAGATGTTCTGGATGATACTGGGTGATGACGGATTTGCCAAAGCTGACTATTGGCGATGGCGAAAGACCTTTGCTAACATCGAGCCATCGACTTGGAAGGTAGATTTTGGAAGTGGGGCTCCATTTGTTTGTCAGTTTAACTTCCAGCTTTCTTGTTCTGACCATCTGTAGATGCGACCGGTGGAATTCATTTCGATAGAGCAGGATCATCATGCTTCAGTCTACCTTGTCAATTGTATCTGGGAATTCTTTGTCCTTGTGTGCGAGCATGCTCGAGGTAATCGGCAGGCTATCAGACTCGCATTAAACACTGCGATGGTCAATCGGCTTATTTTCGCGCCCATCTATCAAGTCTCATTGAACATTTATTCACAGGATTTATCCAAAGAAGTGGCTTCTTTGAGGCCATATGCACCTAATGTTCATGTGCTCATTTTACCTTCACAAATACCCCTCGATCTTCTTTTAAATGTTCGGGATTTCGACGAAGCATGGCTGGTACGTCTACACAGGTCAGCGTTGTCCTTGGCTTATATATCACTGTAGAATCGCGGCAATATACCCGACCACATGAACCTGCTATCTTCTTCAGAAGCAATCGACCATGTATCGCCACTCCTCCCTCTCTACTCTTGCATGAACTGACCACGGCTTTTCCAGCTGACTAAATATTCTTGGGAACGAGCCGCCTTGAAAGACCATGACATGTTGCCCCTAGGGGTTGGGGTCCCTGATGCCATACGATTACCCCAAGGTCAGTTTAGCTGATGGCTTTCTCCGACTAATGTGTAACGCCCATGCCTCAGTCGGCCTTTGATGATGCGATGTCTCTCTGTTGGCCACTCTATTACGATATTACGCAACATCATTCTATCACTTCATATTCGCACAATGGAACACAACCTTAAAATACTCACACGCCGATGGCGAACAAGTGAAAGCTGAAAACGATATTGCGACCAAAGGTGGTTATATTTTTATTCTTGTTCGTTAGATTTCAGCGCGTGAGTCGGGCGGCGTCCACATCTTGGAAGCGCGCCTTTGGTCATCCACAAGAATTTTCACGAAGCGTCAATTATTTGATTATTCATCTCCTTTGAAGAAACTTCATGCCGGATCCTCGCTGAATGGCGATGAAGAATTTTTTTTTGTTGGCGCTATCTGTCGTATTGCCTTGCGGTCGCTGATGCAACGCTCCTGGAGAATCGTCAAACACTCGAGTCGCTTTCTGTGGCGTCGGTTTTCTGGCTTTAGTGCCCTTTAGAACCCTGGATGATCCCGGCCTCCAACACCGACATTGGTGGCATGATCCTAGGACTGAATATGCTTTTATGTCGGATCAGCTATGAGGTTACAGTATGCAAGTTCTTTATAATTCATTCCAGCGCTGCCCTGAGTGATTCTAGTAGGTCAGAGCCCCGACAATTGCGGCAGGAATTTCACGGCATCCGATAGCAATTTCCAGTCGCGTTATGTACGCTTCTACGGAGCCTGCGACCGCGAGGGCTTTTAGTTGATCGCCAGCTACTAGTACACGACCGTTTATCGATTACTTTACAAAAGTAGCGATGACATTATTGACGCAGCTTTGAGAAATGGCCTTGGTGTGCATATCTTAAACGCGCTCACTCGCTTGCAGGCAAGTGCAGGCAACTGTCATAAGGTTGCCTGGATGGCCGCAGTGCAGACTAAGCATTTCTTTCAAGTTATTCTCAAATCAATTCAGAAATTTAACAAAAGCTGACAAGATATATTTTAAAAGATTTATTTTTATATACATTATTTTTGTGTGAGAGGAGAGGATGAAAAATTGCTAGGCCCATTTATCAGCCAACAGCTATTTGCGAAGTCAAAAGGAGACTTACCGAAGAATCAGTGAGGCTCGCCTGACAAGAGTCCACTACCAATCCCCACCATACCTAGTCCTCCAGCGAGGCAGCACCCCCAAGACGATCGATGCAAGCACGAAAAAGTTCGCGCTCGTGAGCTGACGTTTCACGGTTTCGTTGGAGTGCTCTTTCTGATGCTTGTAGGGCATCATGAAGTCGAGAAACTTCCTCTTCAAGATCAAGGACTCGCAATTGAGCTATTTTGAGCTCAAGACGAAGGTTGGTGACAGTCTCGAGAATTCTTCGTTAAATAGGAAGGAACTGAAGGAAGTGTCGCAGGGGACCTCGTAGTGAGTTGGATGACTGGGAGATGAAGAGTAGGAGGTGGGGGCACAGTCTTCTCACCCCTCTTGCGCTTGAGAGGTCGAGGGGGAACCTCTGGTGTCTTTGCCTTAGTTGTGGCTCTTGTACGACCTTGCTGGCCTTCCAGAATGAAGGAGCACTTGGTCTTTGCTCCTTCGCACTCAGTGCACCTTTTCTTACCCTTATCCACCACACACTCCCTATCCTTCGTGGCACAGGCATTGCACTAGGGAGAAGTTACTAGTAGTACCATATGCAGGTCAAGAGACTTATTTACCTTCTTTTCCATGACGCATCCTTCATCACGATGCTTTCCCTTGGCCTTGGACAACTCTGGACCAGTCCCACCCGGTACGTGTCAATCAATGTAAGGCTGAAGTTGTGTCACATCAGCCAATCATGGCCTCTGGTACTGAATGATCTGAAATGGTTCATTGCCCACAGGAATGGAAAGAAGATGTATTTTGATAAAGTGAGTCGGTGTTCAAAGTCTGCAGAGCCGTTCGCAAAAGTCTGATTTCTCGTTCACAGAATGGATGGCTGTCTGTGACATCCTAATTGCAAGTGTTCGCCATGACCTCAACATAGCCGCGGCCCTGAAGGGGAGTCGGTTGGTTCGCCCATATTTACCGCGACAACCAGGAACCTGACTATGGAACCTACGACGCATCAGGAAATCTTTAGTTCCTATTCCATCCTCGAATGTATGCTGGGGAATTTTGACGGTTGAATTTTCCCTTTCCCCAGTAATTTATGCAGCTGGCTGTCATGCCTTCTGGTGAGATAAATTATGTTTTACTTTTGAAATGGATTCGAGTGCTAAGCTACGTGGGGGGTTTGATAGTAAGATGAAGTTATGTACAGTGGAGTATCTAAGCCAACCTACCAGTAAACGAGGATCCAATGTTAAAAAAGATGGAGATATCATATCGGGGAAACCCTCGATGCTAAATGGAACATTTTTAATCACAAGAGGGCAAAATATCGACCAAGTGTGCAAAGTTATTGCTCAGATCATCAATCACTCTTGAATATTTGAATGCTGACTCGAAGTGCTCAAGACTCGAAGCGACTTAAGGGACTCAAGCATGCTTGTGTTTTATCTTTGGAATGAATCCAAGTTCTGAGGTTCATACGTGGAGGGTTTAATAGTTATATATAAAGTACACGACTGATTGTAGCGTATCTAACCATATCATTTGTCTCCTAACCTTGTTTCTGCAGGTGGCCACTTGGGTATCATCGTTTCAGTAATGTTGAAAATATCAATGGCCCGCTCAGGCTGTCGTGTGAGCGTCTCAGTGGATGTAAAAAATTAGTGTATGCATGCAAGTAACCTTCCAGGTTGCCAAGTATCTAACCGTACCATTTATCTCCTAACCTTGTTTCTGCAGGTGGCCGCTGGGGAATCATCGTTTCAGTAATGTTGAAAACCTCAATGGCCCGCTATTGTGTAAGCGTGTCATTGAATGTAAAAAAATTAATGTATGGATGCAAGTACCTTCCAAGTTGCCATATCAAACTCCAGGACAATTTGTCTCTTTTTCAGTCCACCCTCGTAGTCCACGTCGGTCGGCTCTTCACAGCCGTCTGTATAGAAGTCAGTCGTTGGTGTGAGATTCTGGTATCGAGTACTTGCATATGACTGGTTCGCCATCTTCAGTTTCGAAAGCAACTTTGGCATCTCGGATTAGAAAAGAAAGATAAAAAATATTTTCCACAGATTGAGCAAAGTCATTGGGATTGACAACGAATTTAAATAGGTTGACTTTTCCTATTTCTTCCAAAATGCTGGCAAGCTAGAAGTATATTAGACCAAGGTTGCCACAAACTTGGTTGAAAATTATAACTTACTATTGCGACATTCTTGGTAGTTTCGTTTTGTGAGCGGGTGATATCTTCCTCCTTGAGCTCCTGAGGCTTCCTCTCGTCTTCCTTATTCTTTTCTAATTTGGAACGTTTGGTCGTCGCTCTTTTTTTCTGTTCGATTGACAATGGACCTAGCCTACGCGCGATATCAGTGGGGTAACGAGCATAGTAAAAACGCGATATTACATAAATCCCATTGCTGGAACGCGTCGACTCTTCGCTATGGCTTTACGGCCAATCCTATCCCAATCTAGGGTTGAATTGTTGTCATTTGTGTCTTCTGGGTCGGAGTCGTCTGGCAGCGCGTCCTCTAGAGACTTTTGGCCACCCATGAACATCACTAACTTTGACACAAAATCATCAATGTCGAATGCTCCAGAACCCGATTTCATGGCACGGGCTTTCTGAGCACCCATATTTGATGCCATTAAGAGTAAATGAGAATCCAAGGTAGCTTCTTGAGGCCCTTTCACTAAATAATCATAAGATATACTGAAATGACTGGTAGAACGGGTCACATACCCCGACTGAATAGCCTGTCTGCCTTCTGAACTTGCGACAAGAGTTCCTCTGCCGTAAAATCATTTGGATTCCCTTGATTTTCTATAGATCAAAGGCAAAGAAATTATAATCAAGGACAAAACTTGATATAATATACGCCTACCTTCGATTTTCTTTGCCAGAGAGCGATAGTTTTGTCTCACTGCACGTTTTTCCTCTGGGTCCTGGTCAGGATCGAAGACCATGTCTGAAGGCTTGGGGTGAAAAATTGTCGCACAACAGACTTGGATGGTGTTCAGGTAGCTCACCATCGTTGTCCATTTCAACATCAGACATTATTGGCAGGTTTGGACAATTGATAGGAGGGGAAGACGCGTTAATAAAGCCTGCTGTAATTATGTAATTTATGATGGCATTTGACGCGTTGGGCCTTATTTGGTGACCGCGTTCCACTTCTTGCTTGAATACTTTTTTTATCATGTCGACGCGTCATGCTCTCGGGGTATTTATTATCGTTGTTGCGATAGCCATGAAAGTATCTTCTCATATCTACCTAAACTCTAGTATAGCAGAAGCACAAGGGCCAAATGCCATGGTCCACCACCTTGCAGGGTGAGTCTTTTTGACTTATCCACACAGAGTTGGATGGAAAAAAGATAATCCTACGCTTTAGAACTCAAGTCTGCCTGTAGGCACACTGCGCTATGGTCAAACCATAAACGGTGAATTTGGAGAGACCGTCGAATGGAGGCATTGGTGAGCTCGACATGTTTTGTGTGCAATATATGCGCTAACCATCAGCAGGGGTTGTGTAAACTCGACCATTCTCGAGCAATTAGCGACTGCACCCCTGGAAAGCATAACCGGCTTCCAAGATCTTAAGTACGTCAAAAACTCATGTTTTCTATACTCATATAACCCGTCTCCAGGTCTGAAGATCAACAAAAAATTCGACTG
Organism: Phlegmacium glaucopus; assembly: GCA_015039465.1. NCBI lineage: Eukaryota > Fungi > Basidiomycota > Agaricomycetes > Agaricales > Cortinariaceae > Phlegmacium > Phlegmacium glaucopus. Next base: position 248,331 of record MU130381.1, on the reverse strand, counting down.
GCTATTTCACTGCGTCGCATCGACCCAGGAGATTTTCCAGAGTCTGCAAAAATAAGAGGGTCCTCTAGCATTCGCACTGCGACACAGGCTATCTCTCATCCATCCAAAAGGACGGCGACTCAAGCAGGTTTGGATCAACCCACAGTTCCGGTCACGCCTCAAGTATTACCTGCCTCATCTACTTTTCAGCCAGCAGAAGAAGAAATTGAAGATGTAACTGAGGAGGAAATTAAGGACGAAGTCTATTGCATCATGCCCACGACTGTTGTAGGCATTCAGTATTACAAAGGTCGGCCCAACGTGACTTGTCCACATCTCTTCATTCATCAAACATGGTCCAGGTATGGTTGGACCAGGAGAGGAAGTCCTCCTAGTTAGAGAGCCTCAAAACCCATATGATAGGTATGATTCCCAGCTAAATAATTGTAAATTCAAGCCTTGATTTTCTTAGAAACGCAATTCAAGTCAAGAATATCTCTCGCGTTCAAGTTGGGCATCTCCCGCGCAATGTTGCATCTAAATTGGCGCCACTTCTCGACAGACAAGCAGTAACTGTCGAGGGTGTTATTAATGATGGAAATAGTACGTAGTTACTAACTACCATATCTTGAATTCTGTTTCATTGATGCATCTTAGTTTCTGGGTCAAGAGGTTATACCCTGTCCATGTATACTTTTTTCTTCTTCTTAGGATACGGTCGCTTACTCTCGACGCAGCACACTGAAGATATATGGAGCTTCTGACAAGAGGCGTGAACTTGAGCCATCGTTGACCTGGGCGACCCCTGGTCAACGTGGTTTTCCGTCTAGTACTGCCTCCTCACAAGCCTCTGCTTCGGCATCCACCAGCAGCCGCATTGGCAGTGTCGCCCAAGCTGCACCCTCGTCTTCACAGCGTAGGCCGAATGCGTCCCAGACTCCTGCTCAAATGAAAGCAATCCAGAAACAACAAGAGGCTTTACAAAAGGCGGTTGAACTAAGACAGATGCTCAGCAACCTTGAGAAAGTGGACGACGAGGGCCGACGTTCTTCTATGCTGGACACTTTATGCTCCACTGACGATGTGCTAAATCTCCCGTTGCACCCAAGTCCACCAGGTATTCTGAGTGGCGAGCTTACTGTGGATCTGTTAAAACACCAGGTCTGTCTAACGATTTCCGGGTTTAGACTAAGTTAATTTATCTATGATTCAGCTTCAAGCCCTTCAGTGGTGTGTTGATCGTGAAAACCCCGTCTTGCCGAGTAAAGAAACAGATAAACCTGTACAATTTTGGCAGTTAAGAAAGAACGGCAGCAAAGTTAGTCATTCATATTTTGCCTCAGCTGTTCTTATAGCAATCTTCATATACCCAGATATATTATTATAACAGTGAGTAATAAACTTAAACCTACTATGCACAACTGATCATCCGTCAGTTGCCACCAAGACGCCCCAAGAAGATCGTCCTCCACTTGGTAGAGGCGCTTTATGTGCAGATGCCATGGTAAGAGCGCTACATCAAATTCCATGTTCATTAATCTGAGCATCAACCTTTGTAGGGCCTTGTAAGTCGAGCATTGTAACACCTCATCTCGTTAATACTGAAAAATTATACCAGGGCAAAACTCTTACCATGATTGCTCTAATCCTTGCCACAAAAACGGACAAGGACCCAGGTTTTTCCAACTCAACATTGATAGGTGGGATAGCGTACGCTATTTTCTTTGGGATATAGAAAGTATTAAAAAGAGTTTTAGTTGCCCCTCTTTCTGTGTTATCCAATTGGGAGAAACAAATTGAGGAACATTGCACGCCAGGAACCCTCTCTAGCTGTGTTTATTATGGCTCCAGCAGGGGATTAAGTGCTGCAGAACTTCAGAAATATGATATCGTGATCACAACCTATCAAACCGTGACGGGAGAACACGATGAAGGTGCCGCCGCTGGTCCAGCGAAAAAAAAGAAGAGGACCGATAAGAATCTTTTTAAGATGCAATGGAAGGTTTGTAGCCATCTTTTGGAAAGTATGTTGACTGAATACGAATCTAGAGAGTTATTTTGGACGAAGGACATAACATCCGCAACCCGAAGACTAAGATGGCTCGTGCTGTCGTTGCTTTAGATGCCTCGAGGCGCTGGGTTTTGACGGGTACCCCCATTGTGCGTCAACCATCCTAACAATCAATGCTGATACTTTGTTCAGACCTTGCTCTTTCTAGATCAATTCTCCCCGAGTATGTCTGGGCCCCAAATACCTACGTTTTAATTGTTGACAAGTTTTAAAAAGGACCTTGGTTCCATTCTCAGCTTCCTGAAAATATGTCAACCTCTTGACAATGAAGATTTCTATAAACGCCTTCTCCTGCGTCCGCTTAAGAACGGTGAAGTATCTGGCGCAGAGCTCCTCCGGGTGATTCTCAACTCTTGATAATACCTCAACCTTGAACTCATTATGGATGCATCATAGGCACTTATGAGTCATATCTGCATTCGTCGAACCAAAGAAGTAAGTTCCCCAGCGATTGTCGTTGGATCCGTTCTCACTAATTTTCAGATGCATGACAGTAATGGAGTTCCCATTCTTGCATTGCCGCCTGTACGTGACTTGTATGGTATTGATAGAGTGCATGTCTGAACAACGAATTTGTTTCCTAGGTGGAAATGATCAAAGTTCCTGTTGCGCTCAACAAAGAAGCGAGGGTAAGTTAATGAAGATCCAAAGTTGCGTAACTCAAATTCCCTTGATTAAATAGCAACTGTATGATGAAGTTGAGCACGTCTCAAAACAACGCATCGAGAACTTGATCTCTGGAGGGATGGCGCCTGTGGTAATTACCCAAAATTTGGTGCTACAAATATGCATTTTCACCATTCGTTAGGTTCAATCTAATGTCCTTAGTATGCTAACGCGCATGAGACAGATAGCTCTTCATCCTGGTCTTGTGCCAGCGAACTACCTTGAAGAGCTTCGCGCTGCCGAAGTTAATGAAGGAGCTTCGAAACCTATCATCATCACGCCTGCGGACCGGACGAGATTGCAATATATACTTGCCCAGGCCATTGAAGACTGCGAGGAATGCCCGGTCTGTTTTGGTGTCTTACCGAATGACGCAAGGATCACAAGTTGTGCCCACATGTTCTGTCTGGCCTGGTATGATGGATGTTTCGAATATTATTGACCTCCTCCTGATGAGTACCATAGCATCACAGAGATTTTGTCCCGAGATCCGAAATGTCCAATGGTTTGTTACATTGATTCATTGATTTTATTTGCGGCTTAATGTGTGGTACCAGGATCGACGTTCTCTGACTGCAGCTGATTTACACGAACCTCCACCGCCTACTGACTTAACACAAAAACCAATCAGGGATATGGAAGAAGCAGAGCCACAGGGGATCCGTGCTGGTTCTTCCGCGAAAATTGATCAGCTAGTACACCTTCTGAACCTCACTCCTCCAACCGAAAAGTCCCTAGTTTTTTCACAATTTACATCATTTTTAGATAAGGTAACGTTTGGCACTGGGGCTTTTATTGCAAAACTAATGATACCTAGATTGCGGAAACATTGGACGAGGAGGGGTAGGTCATATCCCCTATTGTCAAAAATTTACAACTCGATACTTTTCGACAGCATTCCCTTCGTTCGCTTTGATGGACAGATGTCTGCCAAGAGGAGGCGAGACGCTATCACTAAATTCAGTACGCCACTTCAGCAGGAACAGTCTATCCCTCAAAGCACAAACGTTCGCAATGGACGACCGACAACACGTGATGATGATTCCTACGATAGCGACCCAAACGACGACGACGACAATTTTATAGATGAAGACGACGAGCGAGGATTTGGCAAGAAATCAAAGCGTAAAGGAAAAGGCAAGGCTAAAAATGTCAGGTCTGATTATGTCGATGGGGACGAGAACCCTCGAGTGATGCTTCTATCATTGAAGGCGGTATGTTATCTGTGAATAATCAAACTTTCTTGATCATATATAAAACACTAGGGTGCGCTTGGTTTGAACTTGACTGGTACTTTTTTCTTCGTCTTTACCCCATATCACTTACCCAGGGTGCTTGCTTCAGTCGCCAATAATGTCTATTTGTAAGTGCCTCCTTGTGCTCGATCCATTTCCCGGAATTGACAACGTGTTCTATCCGAAAACAGGATGGATCCGTGAGTTTTTCCCTTCTTTGACATTCAAGAAATCCTAAAATCAATCTATTTGCAATCGATCAGATGGTGGCAGGTTCGTGATATTATGACTGTATTGTTCGCTGAACCTCACCGTCCTGCAGGAGGGTATTGAGAGTCAAGCAGTCGATAGAGTTAATCGCATTGGTCAAAAGAAAGCTGTCCACGTTTATCAACTCATTGCAGAAAACACTGTCGAATCAAAGGTTCTCGACATTCAGGGAAAGAAGAAACAGCTCATTCAACAAGTCAGTCCCTTTTCACGTATAATGATTCATCATGTCCACTAAAGGTCCCCCTAGGCCTTTTCTGGTATCAAACGTACAGAGACGCCGCGTCAGCAACGGGAGGCACGACTCCAAGGTAAAACATTTTTGTCAACGCAGAACACATCTAACAGAATGATCAGATCTTGTAGAACTGTTTGGTATTAGAAGACAAGCAAGTCAAGCATCTTAAGCGCAACTCAATCATACTACTTTAGCAACCACGCCTACATATATTCGATGATAATACTGCAGAGTACAGTCAGTAGCTTGCCTAATCCATTAGTTATGGCGTAATCGGACCTGTTTAAGAGGCAGTGACATTGCAATCGAAACGTTTCATTTGTTGCCGTGATATATATTTAGAAGATTAGAGGAATCAAAATTGCTCAAAAACATATTTGGGGGCAGGGGCAGGCTAGGGTTGAGAAAAGCTTCTGCAGCCCACTGGTCAAAGGCTTATGTAGTGTTGGAAAGATATGTGGTTTTGGGACTGGGCAGTGAGGAGAGTGCAAAGTCTGAAGACTTTAATGTACATATCTCGCGCCAATTGCACTCACCAACACGTCGATCCTGTTCTTTATCAGGCAAGCCAACCGCGACAATGCAATACTGGATAAAGCCCATAGTTATGTCTGGTATGATACAGGCATGAGATGCATGAGATGTAATGATCACAAGTCAAGTGTTGAACTGCGATCGAGGTGAATGAGTCAAAGTGCAAACTATAGCGGATAAAACCTTACAGCGACAAGATACGATTCAGCAACTATACGGGCTCTGGAGTTTAAACTGAGCTTCATTTCACTAATTTCTTTATCTACCTCCTCCATAAACCTGCGACTTCATTAGCAAGCCCGTTTTGATTAATAGTGGATAAAACACACTGGATGATAAAATCAACAATTTTGTGCTTGAGCATGGTCTCTGTATGGGTGTTTGTTATTAAGAAAGATATATCATAACCCTAGCTTTATGGTTAGTTTCTTTACCAATGTTAAGGAAGGGTGGCGTACAGGCACGGGCTTTCGACGAAGCACAATGAAACTCTCGGCTCTTTGCATCATGAACCTTGTAAACTTGTTGCATAGGATGCGTTCGATCTCATCTGCTTGCTTTATCTTGATACTGAGTCGGATGGAATTAACGGACGGTTCGATCAACACTCGCTCGTTCTCATTTCGAGATATGGTTAAAGGATTGAGAAGAACCTCCTTGGAAGTCCTGATATGTATAAGCCAGGGGTAACTGTAGAAGGAGCAGAGAAACATACGCCGATTCAACCTCTGGCTTATTGTGTCGCTCTACGACCTGATAACGCGTAACTGATCAGTTTCACCGACGCGCAAATGATAATCGCAAATGACCTGAGACGCGAAGTTCTCTAAGGTGAGTGCAGCAGTGAGGGTTGATCTTACTGCTGCCAGATATGGCCGTAGAGTGTTGGACTGTATATAGTTCCGTCAGTCAAAGGGTCAGTACCAGAGGACAGGGGGTGTAGCTCACCATGGAATATTATTACCCTATCACCAAGTCCGACAGTCCGCTCAAGTACCTGATTACTTAATCTCTGCGGAGTTTCGGCGTTCGCCGAAACCAAATTTATTTTTTCGGGTTTGTCTGCCCTTTGTTACGCGCACTTCAAAAATGGCAGTTGCATTGGCTGTTTGGCAAGTGAAGACGCGTTTTTCATGTTCTTGCTGCTAAATATCTGTACAGGAGCATAACTCTAGAAGGAGGAAAGGAAAGAACAGTGGATTTACCGGCTCATGTTCGAGTTACGAACATTTCCTTCGGCGAGGACCTGGCAGATGCAACAGCTAGGACGGTGGTAAAGCTCACATATAGCCTTCCTATTACGCCTGGAGATGATGATGATGAAGATGAAGACAAGTCACCCAGACTCACGACTGTACTCTGTGCTCTGACTCCTGGAAAGGTAATTCAACCCTTTTACTGCCGAAGATGTAGGATATGTATCTTATTCTACTCTCCTAGATTGAGCAGGCTTCCATAGATCTCATATTAGATCCTGAATCAGAACCAACTTTCCAGGCCACGGGAAAGAAGTCAGTCTACCTGAATCTGCATCTGACTGCATTGCTAATTGTTTAATTCGTAGCACTGTTCATCTTACTGGCAATTACATCGGTATATCTATTCTCTAATCCTTGTCTACAATTTTTGACGATAATTCTTCAGAGCAATCACCAGAAAATGATCAGTCACCATTCGGATCCGAATTTGGTTCAGAGGCGGACTCTGAAGACGCCTATGATCTTCGTGAAGTTAGCTCTGATGTGGAGATGCACCCCGATGACCTGGATGTCGTTGAAAGCGACGCTAGGTAAGTTCCTATACTTCCAGCTCCTAACAATGAGCATTCAACAAACTTCAGCCGCTTTGAGGAAGTCGAGGAGAAAGAACCGAGCAAGGGACAGAAACGCGCTCGTGAATCTGATGTCACTGATACTATTACGAAGAGCAAGGACAAAAAGACCAAAAAATTGAAGGCTGAGGATGGAAAGCCTGTTGTAGTCGAGAGTGACGCCGTTAAGGAAGACGAAAAAAAGACGGAAGCTGGCAAGGAGAAAGATGGGAAAAAAGAAAAGAAGACCAAAAAAGAGAAGAAAAAAGATAGCGACACTTCAGGTGAAAAACCAACGCCAGCCAAGAAAACGATTGCAGGCGGTGTTGTTATCGAAGATGCTGTTGTTGGTACTGGTCCCATGGCAAAGAAAGGGAACACTGTGCGCATGAGATACGTTGGAAAGCTTACAAATGGAAAGGAATTTGACAAGAACACCAGTGGCAAGCCGGTATGTACTCGGATTCCTGTCTCAATAGTTAAATCTGACTCCTTTTCAGTTCGCTTTCCATCTGGGAAAGGGTGAAGTTATCAAAGGTACAATCAAGTAACAATCCCAGTTTATTTTTGACTAACCTAGAGCAGGTTGGGATGAGGGCATTGTTGGCATGCAAGCAGGCGGTGAAAGAAGACTGACTATTCCTGCTGCCATGGCCTACGGAAAGAAAGCCATCCCTGGTATCCCTGCCAATTCTACTCTTGTATTCGGTATGTTCTCTATTACAAGCATACATAATGAATGCTTACACCTAAGTCATGTAGAAGTCAAGCTTCTTGAGATTAAATGAGTTGATATCCCATAAAAGTATCTATATTGTCGCATTCCCATGTTTAGCAATTGCTTTTTATTCATATACAACATTGTGTTTATCTAGTTGTGACGCAGTCAGTATGGTTATAGTTTGTATGACAGCTGGTCCTGGACTGAACTATTCTGGGTGTCATCCTGTTGTAATTAAATTAAATTATAAGCGTACAAGGCTGCACTTCACTAGGTCGTCTTTTTGGAAAGGATCCGATGTATTCAATATGTCAAGTATGTACAACCATCCTGGGGGCATATTCTCCTAAGTTCCTCCGGCAATTTCACAGGCCTCGCGATGCGCTTTACCGGTCGGTTCTACCTCGCAATGATAACATATCTTGCATTCTGACGAAAGTATGCATATCTTCACTCGACATCCATTTTTTCAAGTTGTCCCTAGATTCTTTTTTTTGAACCCAAGGTCATAGCCATCGTCCCATGTTTGTCTCTCGGTAAATGATTATAGTCGCAGAAGAGCCTCAGTTTGCTATAGAGATATTTGAGGCAAGAGTTCTTGCTACATGTGCTGGTCCGAGCTTGACAACATTTCCCGAGCTGAATGGTTCAATAAACATCCGTCGGACACCCGACGGACCATAGTGGATGAGCCGAGTTCAAAAATTTCGCAATCATATAAAGAACGTAACTTGTTTTTTGCCGACTGAAGAAAGTTGCAAGAAAGGTCAGTCTTTAGTCAATCCTTCCACGTTTGCATATTCAACAAACGAAGTTGGAGTCATTGAGAACCCTAGATGGATAATAAATGGTTGTACATTGCATATATATATATTAGATGAGGTCCAAGTTGCGGTCACTCAGACACAGTCCATAACCAAGAGGGAATGACTAAATCCAGCCATCACCGAGAGATTCGCATCCCCGAACAGTGTTGGGTGAAGCTATAAAAAGCCTTGCTGATGCTTGTGAGTATTTGCGTATGTTCAAGCCCATCTTCCAGGTACAACGGGATGTGAGGAGGACAGTCCACCGTCAACGGCGATGTTTTGGCCATTTACGTAACTGGAAGCGTCTGAAAATAAAAAATCAGTGCAAGACCACATTGATTTTGGCAGAAAGTACTACCGGATGCCAGGAAAAGAGCAGCATTGGCAATTTCTGGTGGTTTTAATTTATATTGTTAGTGCTACAATGTTTCCAATTCCGTATAATCATACCTTCAGCGACACCAAACCGTCCTAATGGATTGAGCTGTCCGATTTTACCAACGGTGCCACGTTGGCGGGCGAATTCAAATGTAACGCCCGTCATACCAGTCTCAATTAAACCAGGGCAAATCGTATTGACGCGGATGTCAGTCTTTTGGAGTTGATATGCTGACGTTTTCGCCATCGAATTGACACTGCAGGTATATTAGAAGGAATATGACATTGTGATGCTGAAGTGTACATACGCGGCTTTGCTTGCGCTATCTAAACATTAGACTTTCAGTGTCAGGATTGTGGAAAACCTTGTGAAATGAGCTAACAGTCAATTGTACCCGCTCCAGAGCGGAGTCCGGCAACTGTGAAAAGTGGGTTTGTACGCTGTTCGATAATCTGGTAAATGATTTACCGGAGGCAGTCAAGACTATGCTACCGCCACTGACGTCCTTTCCTCTCGAAGGATTTGTTTTGAGCATTGCTGCAGAGGCGTGTTTTATGGCGAGAAAGCAACTAGTCAAAGAGTGGTCGACAAGTCGAAATTTTAGACTAGAAAAAGCTGACGTACGAAAGAGTATTGACGCGCATGACGTTCATAAAGGTTTCTACGGAAGTGTCTGCCAATGGATCCCGGGAGGCGATGCCCGCCTAATTATATCAGTGAACACGAAACCATCCGAAAGAAAGCTGCTACATTAGCAAAAAACACATCCAATCTGCCTTCTTCCCGTAGGGCCTGTTCACATACGCCTGAGATGGCCGTTTCATCAGCTGCATCAGCTTGTTGGGTTGTAACCTGAAAGCATGTATGTGGCTTCACTCTTCGCGTTTTGAAGGGACTTGAATGAGCCTTGACAAACCTTTACATCCGGATATTGCGTTTCAATAGTAGATTTGAGGTTGGGCAAGTTTGTAGGATCAAAGTCAAGGAGATAGAGATGTTTCGCCCCTGAGAGAGAAAGTCAGAGGGGCTGTTGAAAATTTACGACTGTTTTTTGTACCTTCGTGAGCGAACAAGATAGATGTAGCACGCCTACAAATTATACTAATCAAACGAGTGAAAAGCTGTGACCGTAGACATACCCAATGCCCTTTAAGGAACCCACACCGGTAATGATGCAGACCTTTCCTCTTAACCTATTTCCACGGGTTGCGTTGTCAAGTTGCGATTGGATTTTCTCAATCCGTGCCTTGGTCGTTGCGTAGTGCTCCTCTGCAGTTTTTTGTTGACTTCGAACTTTGTCGTAGGCAGACATGATAGACCACAAGAATGCGGGCAACCGGTATCAAATCGTGTTATTTAAAGTACACGTGATAATTAATTTATGTACGGCTTAGCTGTCGACAGGACATTGACAGTTCTGCTTGTGGCATTAATCATCCCTTTTGGTTTACTTCATAACGTTCTACATAAGCACATAGATTGCGAGGGTCCACTGCTATCCAGCTGGTCAAAACTTAAAAGCCACCTCGTTTGGAGATTTTGTTGACAGTCGTTATTGAACGATTCCTATCGTTTGTTTATTTGGTCGATTATCAGTACAGCAAGACGACTTCCTCAAGGTATCCAACATTGAGGGCTGACGTGCTGGAGATGGCTCCAATCGTGTCTTCCCCTGAGGCTGGTCCCTCCTCATATGACTATACTGAAGGTGCATCTGCCATTGATATAGATAATGCCTTGGACAACAACCGCCATGCTCGACGTGACTCCCAATATAATACATACTATGACGCGGATGGAGACGGCGCTATGTTCTCTGGACCTGGCCACTCTGTAAACCCCAGCAGCGTTTCCAGAATGTCACACCTTGAGTTAGGAAGGAGAAGCGGCGATGCCTGGTCGCAAACTCGGAGAAAGAGCTTTGATTCTCATGGCTCACGCAAGAAACGAAGGGATAGTAGGAGTAGTCGGGTATCACGTCAAAGCGTGGATGGCGCGACCGTTGACTACAGGGATCAAGACGAGTTTGACCCATTGCTCAGTGAGGATGATGTCAACGACCCAAGTAGGGGGCGGGATTGGCGGCAAAAGCCATTATCTCCGCCAGCGCGCTCGTCTGTTTTCGAAAGCCTGGCCAATATTTTTGGAAGACCTGGCGCTCCCGACAGTCCTGATGAACGACGGCCTTCAATATCGCAACGTTCATCTATGAGTCAAATCTCAAGGCGCTCCAGGGCTTCCGAAAATGCATTAGATACAGACGATAACGAAGACGAACGATGGGGATATTCGTCCGGAGAAGAGGCTTCTGAAGATGATTCCCAACATTCTTTGAATGTTCTGCGTGACAATGCATCCATCACTGCGAGCATGGAATATGATTCTGAACCGCAAAGCCCTGGTGAAGGAAATCAAACTCTTCCTTTACTCAGCTTGGACCCGGTGTTCGGCGGTGAAGCTCGTATTGACATGGACACCACATTTACGCTGCTCGATCCACCTCCGCCGGGCCCACCGAGCAGGCAAACTGTATATATTCCCGACGAAGACAATACGCTCCGCTTTGTAGGGTATGAGACCATACTATGGCGTGCTTGGCTATGGCGTGCAAGTTGCATTCTGACTTTAGGTATTCTTCCTTTACTTGGACATTGGTTTCCGTATTTGTGGCTTCGCTGGGTCGCGCGCGAGAAGGGATTTATTGAAGGCCATAATGGATTCTTGGTTGTCGAAGTCAGTTTCCTATATTGTGACTACCCTCTGTCTTCTAAACACATCTCAGTCGTCCTACAAAGCCATCATGTTGCTTCCTATACAAGTGCTCAAATATCCACATCACATATCGACTGTGTTTCCACAAACAGTTCCAATAGATCAGGGAACAGAAGCGGTGAAACCAGTTAAAGATTATGACGTTCGAGATGGCATGCTGAGCCATCTCCTTGTCGTCGACTATCGGTATACACGTTTTGCTGTTGATCCACGAACGGGTCTCTTCCATATGGTTAGGTTTGTTTGGTCTTCACATCTTGCTTCGCCATCTCACTACGTCTTCAAAAGGGATTGGAGGGATCCTAGCTGGGTAGGCGTTTTTCCCGTCCAAAATGGTGTCGATGAAGCCACAAGGGCCCAACGGATGATTCTTTTCGGGAAAAACGAGATTGATATTGAGGGAAAATCGGCAATATCTCTCTTGGTCAACGAGGTTAGTTTTCATATGTTCTTCTTGCAACAATAATTAATGTCATTTATAGGTCATTCATCCTTTCTACGTGTTTCAAATTGCTAGCATCTTTCTGTGGTGCATTGACAACTACTACTACTATGCCTTTTGCATCGGTCTTATATCTGTCGCAAGCATAACCACGACTCTCATCGAAACCCAGAAGGTCAGAGCACAAATTGCCTAGAGTGAAAGCGGACTTGTAATGAATGGGTTGGCAGACCATTTCCCGAATGAGAAAAATGTCCCGTATTTTTTGCAAAATGGATGCTTACCGCGATGGATCTTGTGCGTTCTGTTCTTATACTTTTACATGGCGCTGATGTGACTATCCGCTGACAGGGACAGAATGCGACTCAACTGATCTAGTACCAGGAGATATTGTTAATCTATCGACTTCCAACTTTTCTATAGTTCCAGCGGATCTATTTCTACTCTCTGGTGATGCAATAGTGAATGAGAGCATGCTCACTGGAGAAAGCGTTCCTGTCAGCAAAATTCCGATCAAAGATGACGACCTGACAAAATGGCGCGAAAACAAGGAGGAAAATGCGAAAGGATTCTTGTATGGTGGTACTCGGGTTGTGCGAGTTCGTGGCGCTATCATGTCTGATGGACAACGACCTGCACTCGCTCTTGTGGCGAGGACAGGTAAGTCATCGTCATTCCTTATCCAGATTGCCCTTGCTGATTAAGCCTAGGCTTTAATACCACGAAGGGAGCTCTAATCAGATCGATGCTGTTTCCGAAACCTATTGGGTTCAAGTTCTACAGAGATGCCGTTAGGTTTATTAGCGTTCTTGCTTGCATCGCTATCCTTGGGTTCTGCTTTAGTACAGTCGAGTTTGTCAAAATTGGTGTGAGTGCTCCGTTTCTCTAGTTCCGATGCGGTTTCAACATAAGTCACCCAGCTACCATGGCACACCATTGTCGTCCGTGCTCTGGACCTGATCACTGTTGTCGTGCCACCCGCCCTACCAGCAACTTTATCAATAGGAACCAGTTTCGCCATTGGCCGACTACGGAAATTTGGCATCTTCTGCATCTCCCCAAGCAGGGTAAACATTGCTGGTAAAATCAACGTTTGTTGCTTTGACAAGACAGGGACATTGACCGAAGATGGTCTCGATATTCTCGGGGTCCGTAGTCTGGAAAAGAACGTCAATCGATTTGGGGAGCTTTTGGATGATGTACATGATCTACCACTAAGCCAACACAAGGCTTCTTTTCTGCACGCTCTGGCGACGTGTCACTCTTTGAAGATGGTAGATGGCGAAACCATTGGGGACCCGCTAGATGTGAAAATGTTCGGTTTCACGCGATGGACGTTAGATGAGGGACGCATTACAGGAACGGGCAATATCAAGGCTAAAGGTACCGTCATCGAGCAAACAGCTTTAGTGCAAACCATTGTCCGGCCCCCTGGAAGCGCACAGTTTCGTGTGGAGGATGCTTTAAAAGGAGACTCAAAAGTGAGCGGGTTTCTTATTTACTGCAGGATGGTGATTGAGCGTTTTATCTTGTCAGCATGCACATTTCCTTGAATTGGGTGTTATTCGTGCATTCGAATTCGTGTCTGCTCTTCGTAGAATGAGTGTTATCGTCAAAAGGCTCAAAAGCAGTAGCATGGAAATTTACGTGAAAGGGGCTCCTGAAGTGATGATGGACATCTGTGACAAGTCATCTTGTGAGTGTCTTAGAGATATTGCAACAAGAACTGCTGACTGTCGATCCATTTTAGTCCCTAGTGACTACGATGACCTGCTATCGTATTATACAAAGCGCGGATACCGTGTCATCGCCGTTGCTGGCAAGAGCATAGGGGGATTATCGTGGCTCAAGGCGCAGAAGATGAAAAGGTGCCACTGAATGAACGTCATATCTATGGTAGCTAATGAGTGTGCATTAGGGATCAGGCAGAATCTGGGCTTCGATTCCTGGGTTTAGTGATTTTTGAAAATAAACTTAAACCAGGAACAACGCCCGCTATTCAAGCATTACGTTCTGCCCATCTTGCATGTCGAATGATCACAGGGGACAATCCCTTGACTGCTGTTAGCGTAGCTCGCGAATGTGATCTCATCAGCCAAGCTGCGCACGTGTTCTCGCCGTCATTTGCTCGAGGTTCGTCTTCTTTGTGAGAAGTTTTCGTCAAGTAACTTTTACTCCAGGGAATTCAACGACACCAACATCAAAGCTGGTGTGGTCATGTATGGATGATGCGACATGGAAGTTAGATTCCTATAGCCTGAAACCTACGACTCCACCCCCACATCATGCCGTAGAAGGAGACGAGATCAATTATCAAGACTACTCGCTTGTGATTACTGGAGATGTCTTTCGCTGGATGTTAAATTATGCGCCTCTGGAGACTTTGCAACGGGTTAGGTTCATTAACTGTCCGTGCAAAAATGACATTAACGTCAATAGTAGATGCTGGTAAAAACCCAGATTTTTGCAAGGATGTCACCGGATGAAAAAAACGAAGTTATTGAGCGTCTGCAGACTCTTGGATATACTGTTCTCATGTGTGGCGATGGGGCCAACGACTGCGCCGCTCTCAAAGCCGCAGATGTTGGAATCTCATTGTCTGAAGCAGAAGCTAGTGTGGCTGCCCCGTTTACGACTAGTACTCCCGACATCGGATGTGTTATTGAACTTATCAAGGAGGGACGTTGCGCGTTAGTCACCAGTTTCAGCTGCTTCAAGTACATGTAAGTAAAGATATTGTCTGATGCACAACTAAGCATGACACTGTTTTAGGGCTTTGTATTCCATGATCCAATTCACTTCTGTCACTCTACTATATTCTTTTGCTTCATCTCTAGGAGACTTTCAGGTAAGTCTCTGAAGGGACAGGAAATTCTTCAGTTGACCATTGCTCATTGCAGTTTCTTTACATTGATCTCTTCATCATTATACCGGTTGCTGTAACAAGTATGTTGGCTAATATCTATCAGACCTTTCAAGCTCACTAAAAATGTAGTGGGCCGAACACTTCCATATCCTCGAATATACCCGAAGCGACCGACGGCCAGTCTGGTGTCCAAGAAGGTCCTGTCGAGCATTATTGGGCAAATCCTCATTATGAGTGCTGTACAAGGCTGGGCATATATTTGGGTTCGCCGGCAGGAATGGTGTGTTATTTCGTGTGTTGATGACGTCTTGATCGGATTCAGGAGTCATTTCTTGACAGGTATACACTGCCTCCCAAATCCTTACCACACGGTGGCGGCAACAAGCTGGAATCTACCAACTATGAGAACTCGGTGCTGTTTTTGATCTCATGCTTCCAGTATATCCTCGTAGCAGCAGTCTTCAGCATTGGCCCTCCATATCGGCAATCAATGTGGACGAATGGTACTGTGGTTCCGTTTCCATGGAAGAAAAGATGAACTGATATACAATCAAAGGTTGGCTTCTGTGTTGCATAGGATTACTTTCGGGATTCAATATCCTCTTGTTACTGGCACCTCCACAAGCCGTTTCAAACATTTTGACATTGATGCATTTACCCGTCGTCGGCCGCTACGTGTTGTTGGTCGCCGCAGTGGTGAATGTAGGGATATCCATGGCATTTGAAGAGTGGGGGACACCGAATGTCAGTGGGTTGGTTGGATTAATAATGCGGTGGTGGCAACGAGGACGGAGAAGAACGAGAAGTGGAAAGATATATAAAGTAGTTGAAGGGGGTATGCTCTCCCGGGCGTAGTTTAAATCTCCGATTAAATATAGATGCATTTGGTAACCAATGTAGCACACAGCTTTTAGGTTATCATTATCATCATCCTCTTTCACCTCTTTATTCCCCCTGCCTTGAGGGCACTTTTATTTCTTTATTCTTGCATTTTATTGCAAAAGCGCCTGGATGCTCTTTTGCCCATCGAGACACCGCTGGTCAACGGTCTCAACGATGTTGTTCTATCTTTTACTACACACTTTCCTGCTTTTTTCCGTTCAAGTCAGTGCCTTACCTATCCTTCCTCGGCAAGCAGCCGCCCAACCTTCTTCTGTCACTACTGTTCAAACAATCAATTCGTAAGTCAGGGTTCTGCAGGAATTAGTGGCATCACTCACTAATTTCCTTCTCCAGTGGTTCTGGCGCAGTCACCCAGACTTGTGTTATTGTTCTAACCCCAATCAAAGACGACCAAGGGAACGATGCAGTACGAGAAGTCAAGACTTGTACTGTCGCAATGGCTGTACCTAATCCCATTGGCTCTGGTACCAATCCCCCGTCAGTATCTGCATCCCAACCCACACCATCGCCCTCGACTGTTCTACTACCTGCACCTGTGCCAACATTTAGTTCAATCAATCCGACTCCGCCAAGTCCTGTCGTGACGGTAGTCACCTCACCGTCTGCTATAACAACTACGCTTCTGGCATCAACTTCCGCGTCGTCCGCTTCATCGTCTGCGATTCCTGTCCCATCATCTGCATCCGCCGTGCCATTATCTGCACCCGCCGTGCCATCATCTGCATCCTCCGTCCCAGCATCCGTCGCTCCATCCTCCACTCCAATCGGAGCCAATGTAAATTCCCGTAGCCTTAATGTCATTACCTTTACTTAAAATATACTTTTATAGGGTGCATCTTCCGTTCCCGCTCCCGCCGCACCAACGAATGTTGAGTCCACTCGATCCAAGTCCCCGAGCGTTGCCGCTACCTTGGCTACTTCTACCGGCTCAGCATCCGGATCTGCAGCTGCAGAACAAGCAACTGCTACAACTTCGGCTTTCACCTTGCCAGGCAAGAAGCTGTCTGTGCTTCCCATTGGTCTCGGTGTCTTTGCTGGAATTTCAGTTATTGCTCTTATAATTGTTGGCTTGGTAACCTATGAGCGTACTAAATATCGCAAGGTACGTCTTCCCTTTATCTTTCGTTAAAGGTTTAATACTTAGTCTTCCCTTCACAGGCGTTCCGGCAACGTAGACTCGCGGAAAATGGTGCTGCAATGAGTTATGGGGGAAATATGGTATGATGATGATACCCAAGGCAGATTTGAAGTCTGGGGAGAGGAAAGGGTTTCACTCATCGCGCTTTCTTGCTTATCGATGCAGTTTTAACGCAAATCAGTCATTTCTAAACTTGATTATTTGGGTTTTTTTCTTCGTTTTTCGTGTTTCTCTAAATTATACCCCTGAATTATTGGACTCGGTCAGTCTAAGTAAATTCCTCTACTTTCATAGCATCTGAGTACGTAATCGCCGACGCATGCTAACACTTTCAGTACCCGTTTGAAGCTTAGAATCCATTCCTGTACTCTTCCTGCCTTTCAATGGTTTCTCCACGATCCAGGGTTGTAGACAGACTTACCATTACATTCTTAGTAGATAATTGCATTGAATGGTGGGTTGCCTAGTACAAGTTTTGATAAGGTCATCAACATGCTAATGACAGGGATTTTTCGCCAGGATGACCAAATTACCGCCAGGTTTCACTCATGAATTACCCCAGCATCTTCAGCAACATGGACATATTATTGACACAGTGATGGGCGTGCCGGCCTTTGACTTTGAGAAGTTTTGCTGCGGTGAGCCTGTCCCATCAGACCAGGATCGCAGCCTCAATTAGTCTACTTGTAGGCGCTCACGGATTTTCGGCGCTCATTGTGCGTCATTCGTATTTTAGTAGAAGGAATATGATTTGATTCTTTCTGCGCCCTATTTTCTGGCAGGAAACTCATATAATTGACGAAGAATCATCCCAACTAACTTTGTTTGATAGCGGGCCTGATTCTAAAACATTAGTTCGCAATGCAGTGGCCATGGAGGTCCCTATTGAACGAATCGAAAGGGTAGTCGCCTCTCACTGGCACAGTGACCATACAGGGGGGTTACTATCCTTTCTCGACTTGCGACGTTCGAGAGCGGTGAAATCCGTCGTACCAATTGTCGTTGATCTCCACCCCGATCGACCGGTAGCGAGAGGTATAGCGCCTGGACCAACTTACGACAAGGTCTTGTGTGCCTTGCCTCCAGACCCAACTTTCCAGGCCATCGAGGCAGCTGGCGGCATGGTGGAAAAACACGCAGAAGGACATGCTGTTGCTGGAGGTACTGTTTGGGTGAGCGGAGAAATTCCGAGGGTAACAGAATTTGAGACTGGAATTCCTGGTCAAATGAGATGGGCTCAAAAGAGTGCTGAAGAATTACCAGACTCAGACGGGAAGTGGGTTTCCGACGAGGTAAGTAGATTTCTCCCTTTCTTCCCCGCTAATGTCTAGGACTGACTCCCAACCCATCCGAGTAGCAGATCATGGATGAGAGATATGTCGCTATCGACGTAGCAGGGAAAGGTTTGGTGATTTTTAGCGCGTAAGCCTAGCCTATTCATCCCTCCTATCATTTTACTCACTGGCCACGTCCAGCTGTTCGCATGCTGGAATCGTGAACGTCGTAAAAGATGCCATCAAAACCTTTTCCAGGCCAATATATATGGTATTTATCCCTGTGGCAGAGAGGAACTTAGTAATATTACTATGCTCTAGATTATTGGCGGCCTTCATCTCGCCGGTCCAGAATTTGGACGCAGGATACCAATGACAGTGGACTTCTTGTCCAAACAGCTGAGACCGGCGCCCATGTATGTGCTTCCCATGCATTGTTCTGGATTCCAAGCAAAGATTGCCTTGGAAGCTGCTTTCGGGGAAGGTTGTGTACCTGCGGGAGTCGGCCTCAAGGTCGAAATTGTTGGTGACAGAGCGTCAGATGTCGATCTTTTCCCTCCAGTCTACTGAACTAGCCATGGTTCGTTTGTTCTACCTCTGGCGTTCCTGAGTTCATTGTAATTACTTCACGCAAAACGGATTGAGACAAGTGCTCCTCCCTTATCAAGAACCGTGTTGATTTACAGTGGTTTCCTGTTGTCGATAACCTGTTCCATCTCATGCCCCTGAAGGAAGGTGATATTACTCCCATCCTTCCATTCGATGTTCTTGGATCTATGGGACGTTTCCGATTAGCTAAGGTGTAGCACAGCTACGTTTGGTACAAGGTAAAAACCACACTTGATGATGACCGGTCACCTGGACTGATCGTGAAATAATTGTTCGTAAATTCTGTGAACATCAGTAAAGTACTATTAAATAGCTATGCCCGGGTCAAGATAAATAAATTATCCAAGATATCTCCATATTAGGTAGAAACAAAAGAAGGTAAACACCGCGCCGCCAAGAAAGATATACGTGTCCTGCGTACTTGATGAAAAAAGTTTCAGCATCTCATTGAAGGCTTCTCCAATGAAAGAGAGATACATACCTCCGTCTTTCAACCCAGCCTATCACCTCTCTGCTCAGCCCGAGTGTGTTAGCAGCACTCAAGAGTCTCCGTTGCGTGCCTTTGAGCATATTCCGCTGGTCAACCAAATTGTCCAAAACCTCTCGCCCTTGCGCCAAGAATTCATCCAGTCGGCTATCGGTGTTCTGGATAAAGCTATGTTCATCTAATGCACGGAATTCTCTGCCTCCTGGTTGTGGCGTTGGACCGCGAAATGGTGATTCTGAAACGACATCGCCCTGGGGTCGCAGTCCTGGATGTAGGGTTGAGTTCGCTGGATTCGTGGTAAGGAATCGTCTTCGTGTGTCTGAAGGTGAAAGTGGAGAAGCAGAGGATGCTGAGATAAGTTCGGTTCGTTTTGCTTCTGCGACCTATGTGGTGAAGATAAAGCAGACAAATAATTTAGAATAGAATCAAGTGTGATAATATAAAAAGCGCGCACTGCAGCTGCCGTTTCGCCTTTTAGTCGTTCAAACTGGATTCTGAGTTCTGTATAGTCTGTTCTGAATTTCTGGACCCGCCTGTTCAAAAAGACATAAATGAGCTTATATTAACTGTTATATAAGAATAACCAGTATACATCTGTGCTTTCTCTTGCTTTGCCTTGATAATTTCTCGTTTTGTCATTGAATCGTAATCATCTATCGTTCGTTGCATAGCAGACAAAGATGCGGATATCTGGCCTATAAACACGATTTAAAGATGCTTGGTTAATTACTTGTAGTTGTACGGAACTCAGAAGTACGTGGGGTCATAGTATGTATTCACCTAGAAGAGCGGGAGAATTGTCGCCGTTACGCAGTCGCTCCATGTCATGCTGCAGGGAGCTGGTTTGGCGCACGCCTGAGGTATAGAGTGAGTTCATGTCAGACTATCTCTTGAAGACGGTGTAAAGCTGAAAGTATATAGACGACCAACTGCGCTGAATACGTCGTTGGGTAAGTCACGTGCTTGCCTGTTTCCGTCAAGGAAGCAGTTCAGTGGTTTCGTATGACCCAGTGCTCTCGTCCATCAATAATAATAATTGGCGAAATTTGCAAGTCGTTGACCTGAATTACACCATAATTACACCATAATCGAACAATATAATCGTTTGGGGTAATGGATCCAGAGACGCCGCCTAATGCGTCCTAAAATAGGAATTGATTCCAATGCGCCACCGTAAGGGTAGGAAGTACTGGAAACATGCAGCTAGCATATGTGTGTACATTTCGGAAGAACCCAAAAGCTCCAAGGAGTAATCAAGATAACGTACATATAATATTTTCCCAGATCACAGAATCCATGATAACAGAATCCCTGTGTTTTTTTGTAGGACTCGGAACATCAGAATGTGAGAAAGGAAGCACTTACAAAGGAATCGGTATTCTGATAGCAACCTTCCACCGTCCAGGATATGTAAGTAAACCAATAGAAATTTACAGGTTTATAGACAGCGTGCTACATACATGATACATCATATCAATGATTTGTCTGCGGAATGTACACCATCCCCACTGTCCATATCGTTCCGGAGTCGATGGAGATATGGTTGGATGGACGGTGGGGCTGAAGCGGGACGCCCCGCTGATTGGCGTATGCATAGGATTATCCGCTACCCACTTTCAGGCTGGGCGTAGCTCGGGTAAGTTTTATCGTTTGGAACTACCCTTTCTCCTTAGGCCGCGGGCTGACTTGGGTTTCCTCGCAGCCTTTCCACCTGCCAACTCAGCCTTTTCTGTCCTCCTTGCGCGCTGTTTTGTTCTCTCCTTTTTTCTAGCGTCACTGGTCTCATAGGGTATTTTCCTTTCTCGGGATTTTTTCTTGAAAGGAGGTCGGTGTCCGGTATTTGATTGTGGTTGACGGGACGGTTTTGTTTCTAGGCGATCTGGCGTGGCTATTGATGGATGTTCGAGCTTTGAAGGTCCATGTATAATCGTGTCTGGATCAAAGTCCTCAATGACGGTGACTGTTGCAAGCATTTCTTCGTCTTCGTATTCTTCGTCTCGTTCATTGTCATTTGCTGATATTCCAGTCCATTCTTTTTCATTGCTATCTATGTCATAATTCAACTTTAATGTTGATTGAAGTTTGAGTGGAATAACCACCAACCTACTAAAGCCCCGTAGGCTTTTTCTACTTGAGCGGCATTTTCAATGGCCTGTTCACGGAGCATACGCCTTTGCTGAATGCACGCAAGTCAGAACGAGGAGTAAAATAACATAAAGATATGCAAGAACCTCTCGACGGGCTTCCAGCCTTTCTTGTTTCTCTCTCTCTTTTGCTTTGCTGCGAGCAGCCTCCGCTTTGGCGAGTTTTCGCTTATGAAAGCCGGTCAAAAATTCTCTAGGAAGACAAAATGGGGAGAGAAAAGGATGGAAATACAAGTAGCTTACCTACGAGCTTCATCGTCAAATACAATTTCTTTTATCTGGTCGCGTTTTGCTTTTTTCTTTGCTGCAATAGCCTTGTGAGATTGAGTGAGGATCGCGATGTTGTTGGGCATGAGATGAAAAGGAAATGCTGAGTCATCTGAGGGTATTTCCTATTGGGGAAGTTTTTGTATAAATGGAGTATAAGCGAATCGAGGCGGAGAGATCTTAAGAGGAGCCACTACACCCAAGGATGTATAAAATCTCGTCTTCGCTCATGCTTTTTCGTAGCCTCTCACCATGTTTAACAATTCCCATCCATGGAACCCCCAACAAAACCCTTACCCAACCCCTCCACCACCTATCTCACACAAAGTATGGATACTTGACTGCAAGAATTGCAATATGTTCCTCACAAATCGCGGAATGAAGGTATATCATTATTCAAGCATACTGCGCTTCTCCTAATATATCTTTCTAGGCAGTCCTACTCCTGCGACCCAACGTCTCCCTCTATTCCTCAGACGTGCTCCCAGTCAACTGCTCGCCCTTTTACAAGTCCAGTTTATCTTATATGACACCTCGAACTTGCGAATGTCTGACGCAATCCCTCTGTTGTCATGGATGTGGCAGTACTATCGGCTATATGATTATCACACCAGTAATGTCCATGACCTTTTATTCCTGTTTCCGTAATTAAACCTCTAATTCTCCAGTGTTCCCGTTGCACTTCCTCAATATCGGCGACAAATCGTGTTACAAATGGCCATCGTTTTGTTTTTCAATCTGGTGAGGTCTTGAGCACAGAACGCCATTATATCCCAAACGAAAAAGGCGTTATACCTTTCGACACTACAAACATTAATACAGCTTCATTTCTTCAACCCGATACATATCCTGCACCACCACAGTTAAACCTATATCGGTCTCGTCGTGATTCGTTATCGACGCCTCCCCCACTAGAGTTTGCAAGCCCTATCCATTATTATTCCCAGCAGCAGCCCTCTCAACACGATTTGTGGGTTGTGAGTAATATTCTTATACAACCCGCACCAACTAATCCATTTCCTCCATCAAACAGTACCAGGGCCGTCGTGTATACCCTTTTCCAATGCAGCCTCCAAGTCGCGCGTCCCATTCTCCTACCTCCGTTCACCCTCATTATCCTCCATCAAATTCGACAGATGCTCGAAGCCAGCCTCTACTGACCAGTCTCAATTCCTCCCATACCGCGGATCAGAAATATGCGCCCACTCCACCGCCTATCCTCAAAGCAGGTGACGTGATATTTTGGCATCACCTCGCTAGGAGTGGTGAAATTCTTGGGGTCGTAGACGATGAAAGGGCGCGAAGACCTGCCAGAGAATCCGCGGATGGTTATATAAATTTTGATCGGTGACAGACGCGCATACGTGGACGCGCTAGAACTGCTCCGCGCGCATTTACCACTGTAGATTTTTCATCTTGTCTTATCCTTTTCATCTCTGTACGAAGTTCGAATTTGCCGCGAATTTGTACGATAAATTCCTCCGTGATGACTTTCCAGAATGTATATGGCATACGCTAGGCTCCGACGCTCCGACGCTTCGAGTTGAGACCGTCACCAGACAATTTCCGTCTGCTAGGTCTCGAAACGGAGCTCCGATCCATCCGAGTCGGTATAGTATTTCACTTGTGCTATACATACATACTAATACAGGCCAGCAAGTTCCCACTCGCGGTCTTCCCGCCTGTGCGAATAACATTCAAACTCGGCTGAGAGGAGGGAATAAAACCTGTCTCAAGGGTCTACCGGAGAGGCTGCTTGAGTGCAAGCTTGCACTTGGAAATTTCACGTTTGTAAAAATAGAATACATAATACAAAGGGCCCGCGGATTCAGCTAAATGCTTCGCACTCTGGCAATTCAGGTTCATGAAGAATTCTCCCATACCCTTGAGAAGTTTTGTTTGAGTGGACGAAATCTAACTCCTTGGATCACTCTGGGACTATGTAATACTAGTAAGCAGTAGAAGAAGAGTTCTCTGACCTGTGAAAACTCAAGGACGGTGGCAATCTAAATGTCGCCCGAAATACTTTTAACGCGATGTTGCATATAGCCATGAATCCGACGGGTTATATAGTTAGCTTTCCATCAATTCTAAAATTCCAGACGGCGATCGCTGCGTAGTGACACAACTTCTGGAAAACATAGTCATCACGATTACAGGAGTTTTTGTTCTCATGGGAAAGCCTAGTGCTCCGGTCAGGTAGGAGTCGTAGCACCCAGCTGACCGGCTGGGATAGTCCGATCGTCATGATCCTGCCGTTTTTTGATAGTGATAAGAGTGTACTCCAACTTCACGAAGTCATAAGCTGCAGAGTTTAAGCCAACGGGATTCGACTCGTCGATTATATTTGAATTTGTCTAAGGTCGTTTCAAGTGAAAGTTGAGTGAAAAAATGTGATATGTTGTACGCCCAGAATTATGATTGAGCCCGCCCAGGACCCCGGGCAATGGTAGGCGAGGCCTGTTCCCGGAAAGGCACCTTTCGTCCGGACAGAAGTTACGTCTTTTTGTCCGGATTGCGCCTGGCCTCCTCAAAATTCCAAAATTTTGTCCGGATCTCAGTATCTAGCCTATTTTTCGCCAAAATTTGTCAAAATCGCCACAGACGAGGCGGGGATGCAGGAAACAACATATAAGGTATCTAGACAACACCAAAAAGCAATAGCTACAATAGACAGGCAGCTTCGTTTGAATTGGTATCTAATAGCACCCTAATCTTCACTGTTATTGTCAGAATTTCTGCCTTGCTTCTTTGAGAGCTTGAATGAGTACTTGTCAACCTTTTGTAGGGTGCGAAATCTATTCAAATCTGCAAGCGAGAGCAAGAAAATAGCATACAAATCCCACACATGAAAATAAAAATGTATTGAGAGGACTCGAACACCAACTCTCTGGTCTCGGCGCTGAACCGGTATGACTGATATATGTCCGGACTGTGGACCTGGCTAGATACTGAGACGGAATTTCTGTCCGGATAGATGCCCTGGCTTTTTCGAAAATTTCCTCGATTTTGTCCGGATTTTGCCCCGGCTTTTTTCAAAATTTCTGGAAAAACCGTCCGGAATGGCATCAGGCCCTACCTACCATTGCCCGGGGTCCTGCCCGCCCCCAATTGAGTAACAGCTCATGGATTGGTTCATACATACAGCCACAAGGTCGAATTCGCGTGGGTGGTGGTAATGTATACTGATGGTATCTATCGGCGGGGTGAATACAATTAGTTCTAGCAGACAGCAATACTCATCTCCGGATGCCTCGGGGGATAGATCGATAAAGATACAGTCATCAGGTTACCATGAGCCTTCAGGAGTGCATGTGTCGGGCCACATCATTGAAATAGCACTCAGGGTCAACGTTTCAACGTCAGAATAGTCATAGAATCGGGCACGTAAAAGTACCCTGATGAAGAACTGCAATTACAAACAGTCCCAGACAGTCCCACATATCGTGTAACCAACTTGAACGATGACAGTGTCAAATGGATTACTTGGTAAAAGATTGTCCGGAAGAAGCAGGTGTTTCCAGGTGGTTCGCATATGGACAAAAAATGTAGGGGTTATAGTAGACGATTCTAGAAGGTTAGATATTGAGTTGAATATTGAACTTGGAGACAGCCAAAAAGCTGTGATGAGGGATTATGTAATGTTGACCCTATTAAAAAGGAAGGCCCAAACAAACAACCCCATTTCTCTTTCTCTCCACAACTACCCAAGTGCTCGCTCTTGGTGAGTTTCACCATCATCCTTCCTCATTTTATTCAACTAATGAATCCACATTTCTTTACTAGATTATTCCAAGTACATTGTCCTCTTTGAGCATTACATTCAAGGACTGACTTTGATCTGAAACCGCAGTATGCAGATCTTCGTAAAGACTCTTACGGGAAAAACAATCACTCTCGAGGTTGAATCCTCTGACACTATCGATAATGTCAAGGCGAAGATCCAGGACAAAGAAGGGTAAGTTGTCTTCACCCAGTCTTATATCGGCACAAATCACCTTATCTATGATTATACAGCATCCCCCCTGATCAGCAACGTTTAATTTTTGCTGGTAAACAGCTTGAGGACGGGAGGACCCTGTCAGATTACAACATCCAGAAGGAGTCTACGCTTCACCTTGTCCTCCGTCTTCGTGGAGGCATGCAAATTTTTGTCAAGACCCTCACAGGCAAGACCATTACCCTGGAGGTCGAGTCTTCTGACACAATCGACAACGTCAAGGCTAAAATCCAAGACAAGGAGGGTATTCCTCCCGATCAGCAGCGTCTGATTTTCGCTGGCAAGCAACTCGAGGATGGTCGCACTCTGTCGGATTACAACATCCAGAAGGAGTCAACTCTTCACCTTGTCCTTCGTCTCCGTGGTGGAATGCAAATTTTTGTCAAGACCCTCACGGGAAAGACCATCACCCTGGAGGTCGAGTCTTCTGACACAATCGACAACGTCAAGGCTAAAATCCAAGACAAGGAGGGCATTCCTCCCGATCAACAGCGCCTAATTTTCGCTGGCAAGCAACTCGAGGATGGTCGCACTCTATCGGATTACAACATCCAGAAGGAGTCGACTTTGCACCTTGTCCTTCGTCTCCGTGGCGGCATGCAAATTTTCGTCAAGACTCTGACTGGAAAAACCATCACGCTTGAGGTCGAGTCATCAGACACCATCGATAATGTCAAAGCTAAGATCCAAGACAAGGAGGGTATCCCTCCTGACCAGCAACGTTTGATCTTCGCCGGCAAGCAGCTCGAAGATGGCCGCACCCTATCTGATTACAACATCCAGAAGGAGTCGACTCTTCACCTTGTCCTTCGCCTCCGTGGTGGCATGCAAATTTTCGTCAAGACTCTGACTGGAAAAACCATCACTCTGGAGGTCGAGTCTTCGGACACGATTGATAACGTCAAGGCCAAGATCCAGGACAAGGAAGGAATTCCTCCCGACCAGCAGCGACTAATCTTTGCTGGCAAGCAACTTGAGGACGGGCGTACTTTATCTGACTACAACATTCAGAAAGAGTCGACCCTTCATCTTGGTGCGTTGTTTTGTTTTTGTAGACAATGGATAGAAGACTGAGGTATTATTGTTTATAGTACTTCGTCTCCGAGGTGGATTGTAACTGGGCCGTTGTATTATTTGTCATGTAGCGCATATATTTGAAATACAAAAGTTGTTTTTATGAGCAGAACACTGGTTTTTATGAGCAGAACACTGGTTTGATTACAACTTACATAAGTCCGACGTTTTTTCCCGACGAGATAGGTGTCATTGCCGGTCAAAACCTGGGTTGACCCTCACCTTTCTCCCTAACCACCACCATCCCTTCACTTTCTACCCCGTCCCCTGGCATTGCCACAATGCCACATGCCTCCTCGACGTCTCGCGTCTCCTCCTCTAACACCCTAACATGGCGGCCAACCAAGATTATGCACATGCGCGACCTCGCCAAAGATGACGACTTCCTCAGTCATCTTTTAGTGGAGAAATTGGGCACAGGCATCGTGCCTTTACTTGTTCATAAGATGGATTCGTCCAGGAGGTTGCCAAAGACCAACACCATGGACCTCATGAGAATCGTTCGACGCGTGAGTTGTCACCTCTTGTTCTCCTCATTTACGCGACTTATTCCTTTCTTGGATAGCTTGTTGCCAGCAAAGGTCTCCTCCAGCAAGTCGTCCGTCATGCTGTCGATGAGCTTCTCCTGTACGTGTTCATCAGCCTGCACCTCACTGGCATTTACCTGACGCCTCGTCGCACTCCCTAGACTTCCACCCATTCGTTACTACCTCAAGTCATATACCCAAAAGCAGATTAACGCCTTTGCCACGTGAGTACATACTGTCATCGGTCTATACCCATCTCATCTCACACTAACACATTTTACAGCCACGCTTCGCGCTACTTTGAGCTCTATCATCCCTCGGGTTCAATTGAAATTGCACACACTTCTCGATACTCCCACCGCACTGGCAAATCCGAATTATGTATTTTGGCCACCCGTAATCTTACTCCAGGGACGGTAGTCACAGAACTCAAGGGTTCAATGGCTAACTTGACTGACGAGGAGGACAAGGAACTTAAACGGACCGACCTCAGGAACTCTGATGTTCGCCGGGATTTCAGTGTGATCCATTCAAAGTCCATGAAGAAAAATCACTTGTTCTTGGGACCGGCCCGATTTGTCAATGTAAGCATGCTTTCAATCATCAAGTCCTGTTGTTTTCTCATATGAAATAATAGCACGATTGTGATAACAATTGCGAATTGTTCCGCGAAGGCAGATATATCACTTTTAGAGTCCTCAGGCCTATTGCAATAGGCGAAGAAATAACGGCTCATTATGGTGACGGATACTGTATGCTTTAATCATTTCTCATGATAAGACGTTTGCTGACTCTGTTGTCCGCAGTTGGAAAAAAGAATCGCCACTGTTTATGTGAAACGTGCGAGAAGAATGCCAGGGGAGGATATTCTCCAGAGCATGTAGATGAGGCTGCCGACCCAAGCTCAGACTCGAGCTCAGATTCGGACTCGGACTCGGACTCTGATTCTGACACATCTTCCTCCAGTGAATCAGAAAGTGATAAAGAAAACCCCGTTCTAAACGTCAATGAACGAAGGACGCGACGTGGAGTCTATGCCATTTCCAAACCTAGGGGGGATGATAGCGACGACAGCGATGACGACGACGACGACGACAAAGTGCCATTAGCAGACGCAAAGGACATTCCTGCCGATGGCGAAATAGAGTTAACGGCAGAAATTGATACAGGATCGGACTTGACGTCCTTAGCAGCATCGTTGCCTCCATCAGATGGAGCGAGCCCTCCGGGGCACTCAACTCCTGGCGTCATGACGCCTGTTCGCAGTCCAGGCATATCACGCTCTTCTTCATCCCTGACAGACCTCTCTTCTTCGTCCAATGGCACGCCGAAGAGTAACCAATCAACACCATTCCGCTCAATAATCTCAACCCGTCGACAAAAGACAAGAGCAGCAGAAGAAATCGCTGACGAAACAAACTTACCAGATAAAGCTTCATCTACGGCCAGCGTGGAGCCGTCCCCGAAACGATTCACACGTTCGGTATCTTCCTTGATATCTTCAGATAAGAAAGGGAAAGCAAGGAACTCCCAAACTCCAAGTTCTACCCCAAGTTCTAGTAGGATGTCGAAACCTGCCGCTAAGAACGATTCTTCAATCAAGAAAGAGGAACAAGATAGTCGAGTTTTGCGTACGCGTCTTCCAGTGCCTGTAATTGAGGGATCGAAAGATTCTGTGCCGAAGCCAGATGTCCCAATGGGACGTGATGGAAAACCTTTGCCTACTTGCTCTACCTGTTCAAATGTTTTGCCTTTGATTTCAGTGGACTCTCAAGTTGTCTGGGGTCTCTCGTTGGATGTTGGAAAGAAGAAGACCAATCAAAAGCAGGAATGTCCTCGGTGTGTCTATTCTTGTTGATTGATTAAAAAGATATATACTTATATGGCGCTCAGGTGCATTCGTCATTTTGCAATTTATGAACAGCAGTGGCCATCTCGTGTGCCTCCTCATGGCACTTCCTCGGCGACACCTAGAGAAGAAAGAACTCCAGTCGAGCATCGTCATGTGGTGCGCATAGGTCCGAAGGTGTCGTCTGCGGCTGCTCATAGAGCCAGGAATTCTGTGCGCGACGAACCAGACGAGGAAGAGGATCGTCTCCCTAAGAGACAGAAGGCGGGCCCGTGCGTAGGCTCGAAGGTGTCGTCTGCAGCTCATAGTCATGTACGCGACGGACGAGAGGATGCCGCGGCTCATAGCGCCATCGCTTTTACACGCGATGAAGAGGATCGTCCCTCTAAAAGGCAGAGGGCGGCCCAGGAGCTGATATCGAGCAAGATGAAAATAGTCCAGCAAAATTTAGCAAGAAGAGTAACTGAATCTGTCAAGCGTAAACGAGGACGTCCCCGCTTGTCATCTCCCCGGGCGAGTGTTAAAACCAAGGTCAAGGTTGAGGAACTTCAAGTTGAGATCCCTGCCATAACTCAACCAAGGGCGACAAACGGACGATTCGGGAAGAAGGACAAGTCTTGGAGAAGGAGCCGCGAATGTTCTGGAGCTAGTCCGACGGCCACAAAGCCTGTTCAAGATGATGATGACGTGGAGTCGAAGACACGCACATCTCCTCGACGCAAGCGCAATATCGACACTGTGGAGGGCTTCGAGGAGCCACCAAAGAAGAAATCTGCAAGCAACCAGAAGTCGGATAGTGGAAGCGATATCATCGAAGTGGAGGGTCCAGGGCATAAAGTCCTTCCTCGCCCTGCCTCGGGGTTTCGAGGAGGAAGACTGTTCTCCAATCCCAATCCTCTCCGGTTTGCCCTGCATGCTTGGGCTGGTCCCCTCATATTGGACGAATCCTCATCCGATGATGAGAAACAGCCTGAGACGCCCGAAGACGGCCTCTCTTCAGCAGCTGATATTGTTCCTGCAGAAGAGCTGAGTCCTTCGATGTTCCTGTTGTCTCCTATTCTGCCACGGGCACCCTTGACCTGCAAACCATCTCCATTCGTTTTTGCGAAAAACCGTTGGAATGCGACTTCGGGTGTCTTCAATCAAGTCGGCGACAAAAGTAAGAGGACCTCGACGAAAGCAACGCTGTCTGAAGACAATCTTTGGTCGGATCCGAGGACGAGTCATGTATCATTAGAGGAAAAGGTCATTTTATTCCCTTCGCTGCAAAAGTACTTGTAACTAATACCTTTTTGATTTTTCAGGTCCCCCTACTTTCCGCTGCCGATAGTTCGAGCTTAGGTTCCATGCCTGAAGGTTACCCTTCAGCAGTGTGGTCCGATGACGAACCCCATCTGTCCAAGTTGCGACACGTGTACCCTGTGCTCCCTACTGCTGCTGCATCTATGATGTACATTCCGAAGAGCACTGCTTTCCCCTCCCAAAGCTCAGAACCGAAGCCTACCTTCATAAATGCAGGGTGGGATGATTCTTCTGATGGTTCTGAAGTATGAACTTTAAGAACTCTGACAATATATTTTGCTCACAGCACCTTTTTGTAACTACATTATTCGGTCACATACTTTATCATTATTTTTCACGATCATCCCGCATTCTGCTGTGTTATAAATCATTAAAATGTTATGTATAATTTACTCAATTGAACTAGCTTGTTTTGTCTTTCTGGCAGTTGGAATAATATCTCAACCGATGAGATCTATTGCATTCGAAACTTATTATTCTACAGATTATTGTTGGCCATCAGGCTTTAAGGAACTCCGCCCTGCACGCAAAATCTCATCTGTTGATAACAGGTTCACAGCAATAACAGAACTGGGAAAGTTAAGGACATGCGACCAGTAAAAGGGTGGACAATGACTTACCAAGAATGTAACATTTGTCGTTTTACCCTGTAGTTATCCCAAATGCCTTCAACAGTCGGGTCAAAGGGTTCTCCAGTCTGCAGATCAAGGCCAACGACGTTGCCCTCAGCTTGCTCGTCCTGATCAAAAGTTGACTTGGGTTGTAATCAGTGTCCATACAGAACGCACCTGCAAAGCCACAACTACATCTTGAACATCAAACCCGCCGTTTTGGGCCAATGTCTTCGGGATAACAAGAAGGGCATCCGCAAAAGCCTGAACTCCCATCTTAACACGACCCTTTGCGCTCTTCTTTACCGTTCCACTTAAATGAGCAGAACATGATACCTCAAAAGCTCCGGCGCCTGGGATCAATGCTTCATCCTCTATAGCATTTTTCACGGCACGGAGACCGTCGCGAAGGGCATCTTGGATTTGCTGTATAGTGTGGGGGTTGGGACCTTTGATAAGAAGTGTAACAGATCTGGGGTCTTTAACTTCCTCAACGAATGTGAACTTTTCCTCTCCGAGAGTGTGTTCATAAACGAGCCCGGCCCAACCCAGAATTGAAGGTGTGAGATCATCTACCGAATTCTGCGCAACACCACCACAGACTAATTGAAGCCTATAAAAACCATGAATTGCAATTAGGACAAACGCCGAGAGTCAAACCTACCGTTCCATATTGCGTCTCTTAGCTCGTCGAAGTGCAAAGATGCCATTCTTCGCCAAGATATCCAAACTCAATGGATCGATTCCTTTTTGATTGATGACTACGAAATTTTTCCTCTTCTCTTTCGAATCAACAGCTTGATCGCACACTAGATTTTTTAGATCAACAATTTTCTGAACCTTGGCGTCAACAAATCTTCGCTCAGACTCGACAAGTTTTTCACGTTGCTCTGCCGATGAGTAAAAGAAACCAGAATTGACTTCACTGTCATAGACATTGACTTAACATCGAATGGCAATAAACACGGTGAAATGACGAACGTTTTTTCATACTCCAAACTGACATTCAATGTTAACACAAACGCGTTTTCGACACGTTTGGGCATGTCAGGGTGACGTGCACCGTGGTCAAGAACGAGACCCCGTACAAGTTGAGTTTCAGACGCCGTTCGATGTTGCATTTTCATGATCTCAACCATGTGGAGATCTATAGGCTCTTGCCATTGATCTTTTGGGTCTATGTTATCATCAGTGACGTTCCATGATGTGAAACTGGGGTAATCTAACCTTGTTTTACAGGTCGTGGACGAATAGCAGTCACAGCATCCACAACGTCTGCAGCAAGTTGTTTCGCTAGAACAATATTCAACTTTGTGGCCAGCGATGTATTGGCGATGTTAATCAAGGTAGCACGATCCAACTTCACCGGCATTTTGAATGTATCGAGGAACTAGAGAGAAAAATGAGAAGCAAGTAATTTGTAGCCTGGATCACGCTACGTACAGCAAGTGCCTCTTTCTTGGCAAGATCGAAACCTTCAGCAATAACTGTTGGGTGA
This sequence comes from Phlegmacium glaucopus, assembly GCA_015039465.1. NCBI lineage: Eukaryota > Fungi > Basidiomycota > Agaricomycetes > Agaricales > Cortinariaceae > Phlegmacium > Phlegmacium glaucopus. Next base: position 215,856 of record MU130381.1, on the reverse strand, counting down.
ACACCTTCTGAAATAAATCGATCGGCCTGTTTCAAGAGTTCTCCCACAAGAAGGACCACTGAGGTTGTACCATCTCCAACTTGATCATCCTGCGCAACTGCTGTCCGTGCTATCATCGCTGCGGTAGGATTTTGAATCTGCATTTCTGAAAGTAGCACCTTGCCATCTTTCGTCATTTTTATTTGCCCTGCACCATCGACAAGCATTTTCAAGGTCCCTCTGGGTCCTATAGAACAAAATAAATCAATGGACATCATTTGAACGCGCTACTGACCTAGGTTCCCTTTGACTACGTTGGCGAGCCCCATCGCTCCATTGGTGTTGACCTGACCAGTGAAAAATAAGAACTGTAGAGGGTAAAAACAGAGACCAAATACCTGAAGGGCTGCTGCCCTCCTTATACTCTCAGCTTTGGGATTGATAAGTTCAATACTTGACGACATTGTCGAAAATAACACGGTGAGCTTGGACGAGTACTAGTACGCGTTCTGAGTTTGTCCAGGTGATAAATTTCACGCGCCGCCTTAAAGTTAAACTCATTATCTTATCTTACTACTCGAGAGTTCATGATAAATTAATACTACGGACGTCCATTTGTAAGATAAAATAAGTGCGCTTTCAGTAATAGATATGAAATGAATTCGCATTAAACAAATAAAGCTTTAGTGGACCTAGTTTCATCCCGGGGCGTTTCAGTGGTGTTTAATCGTTGAAGCTGACGTTGATCGTTCGTAAACCACTTCGCGTCGACCTCCCGTAAAATTCCTAAAAAAGATTTCATAGGGTTTACCGTTGAGGGACCTGGGGCAGCCCGACTGTCATTGACTATGGCAACGATGTCCGTGTCCTCGTAACGACGACCATCCTTGCCGTACAGAGCCAGTAATGTGATGGTCTCCTTAAAATAACGGAGGAATTCCTCGTCATCGATTTTCATTGCTTTATATATGTGACCCTGGCAATGTCAAGAAGTCAATTAACTGCAAACCATAAGCCAAGATAGTATACAACTAACTTCCTTGATCGGTATATCATATCCAGGCACCGTTTTGTCCACCCAAGTGGTACAAATCTTGTCTAGAAACTCGTACTGTTTGATGATGTCATGAACCCGATTGTCGCCGCCTTCAGCTTCAAAAAACCCCAACCACGACACTCGATCCTGTTGCAGGCAGTTATGAACAACCCGAAGGAATTGCTTCTCGTGAGAGTCTTCTTCACTAGGTGATTCAGAAGTTAGACGAGGATAGCCCATAGAGGGTGGGGAGGGTTCTGGCGAATGCGAGCGTGGAAGCATTGCTTCCTTTGCATAACTTCGTCGTTTCTTGGGAGGAGCGTTGTCAAGATTCGATCGACTTGGACTTCCTCGAGGAGACATATCCCATGGATGATCATGGCTTGGCGCTTTGCTTGAAGATGCATATGAATTGCTATGATGACTAGGGTATTCATCATAATCATCAAAAGATGGCGATGATCGACGTTTGCGAGAACCTTCGCTGGACGTACTATGCTTATCCCGTCGGGGGTCAACATCCATGCGATCTCCCGGTTCTTCGGAGTCATCGCGTGGTGGCCACAGCTCCTTTGGAATTTTAGGCACTACCGGGGGTGCGCCAGGAGGGTGAAGCTAGAGGGGTATGACCATTAATGAAAAGCGCCTTGAACAAAAACTCTGGGAGCCCAACCATTTCGACTACGATATCCAAAGTTCTATCCGGTTGAATAATGACATTCGCAGATATAAACTCATCGACATTATCGGCTGAGACACGTAAAAGAAATTGACGATATTTTCCTCGTAAAGTGTAAGCTCTGGCGGGTCCTGAGTCACAATCAGAATGTAATTGTAATTCTAGACATAAAGAGCATTACCATCAATCCGCGACGCGCTCGCTTGCAGTTGTTGATTCTAAACGTAAGTTAACGACGATATGTAGCGAAATGAATGGGTTGACTTACGATATCCCTCGAATCGGCCCAAAAACCGTCTTGTGGATCGTCGCTTGGCTTCAGAGGAATTTTAACTTCTGCCAGCTGATGATCTGTCACTCCGCTACGAATATCCTGAATGAGGACAGTGACTATGCGTAAAGGTCTTCGTGGTTGGCCTAGAAGAGAGATGGATGTGAGGAACACAACTACTGATATCCAAAACATGGTATAACTTGAATACCTTCAGTTTCTCCGTTCTCCGTGCCTCTGGACGAAGCAGATGCTGTAGGCTGGTAATTTTGAGATTTTGCAATGGGACTCGATTTTTTTTGAGTTTCCGATTGAAAAGGTTGACGTTGTGATGCTGGCGGAGGTGACAGAGAAGTGGCGTGCTCATGTTGACTTTCATAATTATGACGGTAATAGGGCCCACTCAAAGATGAGGAAACGGTAGCTTCGTTCTCAGGATTGGATGCGGGAGTAGACGACTGTTGGAATTTGCTGCGAGAAAACGATGGGTTGCGATGTTCATTAACCACTGTTTGCGTTTTCCTGCCTTTGGAGGCATTGCCTTTTGAGGCAGAAGGGTTTTCCTGCGGAGAACGTAACGAGGAAGGTTGTCTGAATGAATCCATCGTATTCGATGATGCTGTTGAGCTGCTGGACCGGCCCTGGGGAGGGGTTGTTGCTGTTGCCGTAGAATCTGGACGCGTTTCCGTAGTAGGAACGACGCCACGATACAGCGAGGAGTATGGTCCACTCCCATAGTGTATTGGAGGTTCTATACTTGGAGTCGGGTCGTAAGTTTGGATGCGAAATCTGGATGTTTGTCCAGCGTAAGCTTCGGGTCGCCTAGGCCGCTTTACACCTGATGATCCTTTCTTTGGTCTCGAAATTTTCGGTTTCAGAGGAACGGGGACCTCTTGTCCTGGTAGGAAGACGCCAAGTTTGGCAGGCGCCGATACAGACGCTTCATATGTGTTGATACTCTGAGCTGGTTGATCGATTGAAAATCCTAGCGGTTGGCGAAGGAGAGGTCTTTCAGGTAGGGGAGGGGTAGTATCATGCTCCACAGCCATCGCAGGTGTCATGCTGTCGCCATCTTCAGAAGTTGGGGAGAAAGATCGTTTGGGTCCCTAAAAGAGGTAAGAGACTAGGACTAGAAAGATCTGCCGAAGCTTACAGCTGCTGGGGAGGATTCCCTGCTGCTTCTGTTGAGAGAGGTCATTGTCAAATCCTTTCAAGTTCATTTTCATGTCGGATGAGCGAGAGTACGTACGAAGAATCTTGTTGCCTCCCCCGACCGATCTCACCATCATAGTCTCCCCCACGCCCCATGGACCTCAATGAAATGGTAAGAGGTCAAAAAGTTAAGGGGAAGAAGCCAACGGAACTCTATTCAGGTGACTCCAAACATATATAAGGAAAGCAAAAATGTGTTGCGGCCCTTGTATTTATTTGTCGAGGTGGTTGCACAAACTGATCTTCACCGAAGAAGGCAATTTGTGAATCGAGATCTCCAATAAAAGGGTTTGAAAGGGCCCAAAGGGAGTCAATGGTCAGTACTTCAGTACTTTAGTTTTCAGCTAAGATAATATTGACAGTATGCCATACTATCAATTACCTTGACTAAACTCGTTTTAAACAGCCTTTGGAACAAACTACCATATTTGGTAATTTTAGCCATTTCCACACAAAGTATGTTATGGTTTTCCGCATTTGACTACAATCGTTCAACATTCAAAATGAAAATCCACAACATGCAGTTTATCCAGCTGCGCGGGAAGTTGGTGATGTGCATCTATAATACAGTTACCTGTCGGTACAGTCGAACTCCTCTTAACCCATGCCTGGAGGAGAAGCTAAAAATAGAATAAATTTTTGATGGAAAATTTTAGGAAAGGGATCCATTACTGATTTGAACCGATTACCACACCGTTTTGACTAACTCATGACTGAAAAATGAGTAAACAGTGTACGACCCTGCATTTTGACCCGACAACCTACTCTATAGATAATAGAATCCATATCTTCAGTTTAGGTCGCAAAGTCTTGCCTGTTGGAATTTCCAAGGTTGGAAAATCTCACTTAGGCCGGTTGCAAATACACCTAGTGGAAAATATGGCGCATCAGCAGATTCTCTGCAGTCTTCTGCCAGTGAATGTTTGCCGTGCAAACAGGCCTGCAATGCAATGTTTGGCGGATTTTGGAGCTCCGCTGCACCTTCGAAGGTGTCCGATTCCCGGACCGGCTTGCAACCTATGCCTTTCCGGTCTTCGCTGCCTGTCTGTTTTCGGAGTTTAAAACGGATCAGCGCATTCAAGTTTATCACAAAGTGTCACCCCCAAAACAATGTTTTGAGTTAAGGAATAAACTGCCTTGACGTTTTTGCAAGGCGAGTGTCATGGCATAGGAAAGTATTCCAACAAAATTTTGTGAAATGTCCACTCGATCTGACCCGAAATTCGCCTACTTTAGACCATCACCACCACTGAAGAAGCAAGCTTTTGGTAGGAGAGAGGAAATCGACTATTACAAACTCGTGAAACATCACAAACTCCTGGTCACTTATAGTATATATTGTCATCACTTTATACTTCTATACTACAAGCTGGGCTTGCCAGGCTACCAAGGAATATTTATCATTTTATGTTCTGGATGATCGAGGATGATCGTCGTCTTAGACTCGCGAAATATCTTAGCCGCCATCTATCGGCTTCTGGGTTCGCTTTTGGAAGAAAACTGTGTAACAGAAGCTGTTTCATGTGTGCACAGAGTTTTACGTTGATCATCGTGAGTCGCTGGAGGCGTTGGAGGATTTTAAAGGGCACAGGGCCTCACTGGTAGTTGCGTGATGCGCACCAACTTGTTTAACTTTGATTAAATTCATTTGGGGCCGCTTTGTACTCTGGATGGCCTATCGTTTTGAATCCGGCTGTAAAAGCTTACGGAAAGTCGTCCCATTTATGCCAAATATCATGTATGTCATCCAAAATTTATGGTCTGCAATTCCCGCATCCCAACTTCTCCCAACTTGCGAGTCGAGTACCACTAACAGTAAAATATATGAGGAATTTCGACTCTATGTGCGCGGCCGTACCAAAAGGTAGAAAATTCGTACTCCTCTTTCTAAAAAGGAAATCATTCGCAACACTACCATCAGAGTTGACAATAATATAATGAACCTAACCATCCTGTTACATGTATGAACTACAAGTGTACTTATTTCTTTGTCCATCACTTGTTTCCATAAACTTTCTGAGCATTACCAAAAAATACAGCGTCAACGAATGCTTGCTCAATACCGAGCTCGGCAAGAGACTCCCTCGCGATCTCAAACCAGCTGCTAGCATTAGAGCGACCTCTTGAAGACGAGGAAGGGGAAGAGCCAAATATAATCCGTTCATATCCAAAAGCTTCCATGACAGGTCCAACTAGTAACCCGGTGCTGATGAGTCGGTGTCAAGGCGACTGGGAAAAACATCGACTTACGATACATTTTTATTCTGCGCTTCCATTCCTGTTGTTGCTGGACATCGGCAGACTCGATAGGACTTCCAGGGAAAGGCGTTTGGGGAGTGGGCGCATCCCAGGACGGAGGAAGGAACTTTACGTATACATTGGGGAAAAGAGACAGGACGGCGACCTGTGATTGAAATGCCAAGTATGCTGGGTGGTTCATGAGTTTGACGATGGGCAAATCAAGATCGTGAGGAGGAGGTAAAATGTTGGCTATGAAGTGTGTTAGGATCAGCCCATTGGTATAAAAATATATGAGATCATACAAAGAACAATGGGTGGTAAAGTTTCAATATCAGTAGAGGCGCTGGTGATCATGTCTTGAAACCCCTCCAATAATGAGTCCGAAAGAGTAGCTTGAATGTCGATATCAACTGGCCGACCGAGATTGAGTGCCCAATGCAATCCCTTGACGCTGTCAGGAGAAGACTTGGTGAAAACAGTTGATAGGGAGATTGGGACAGTGGACGGCGTCAGTAAGACTTCTACTGCATGATCTGGATCTTCCAAATCGAATGGAACTATCAAAGATAAGACCTGCGACTCTTTCGAACTCGATTTCAATCTAAACTCCAATCTCAACGATGGCGATGAAGATAAGATGTGGGGATCTTAAACGCACTCTTTCAATGCAGCACTGATCTCTGACGCCGGCAGAGCAAGGACCACGCCTCTGATTTTGCCGCCCAAAATTTGGCCTGCTTCCTTCTTCCATTGGCTATAGTATATATCATTAGAGACGATATTTGCATCGATTACTTGAGCAGGTTGGAGAGTGCTTGGGCTGGGAGGTAACGGGAATGATTCCAAAGCGCTGGAGTTTGGGGGAGTAAATGCCGACAAGGGTAACTTTGGAAGATCCTTTGGGAATTTACGACGGAGTGAAGGGTTTGTGGAAGCCATGATTGATCTATGTACACAAGGTGGAACGGAAACAAAAGAGAGTTGATGAGTCATCCATCGGCGTGGGATTCCAATCCAACGGCGTAAACTGAGGACCCCGGATTATCCCTAAGTAGGCTAGATCCCTCAATCCGGACAAGATTGGACAAAATTTGGGTCAAAAAAAAACCCTTTTTGAAGCAGGACGTTCCGAAACGTTCAAATCCGAGGTCAGCTAGCGTGGGAACCTATTTTTTGTCCGGACAGAAACCGCAAAATTTCGACTTTTTGGGATCTAGCCTAGGTAGGGATAATCCGGGGTCCTGTAAACTGGTGCACCAAATGCCGGTCAAGTAATTGACCGTCATTGATCTGCAAACCCACTGAATACAAACTCATTCTTTCAAATACAACTGAAACAGTCAGCTAAGAATGACCAAGAAGCAGGCATTTGGTATCTCACTCTCGACCTTGTACACCACCTTATGAGCGCGAAATATGCAGAAATATATCGTCAATAAAAAATCGCAAATCAGACGCACTTTGCTCAGGCCTCTAGCTTCCGAAGAAATTGGTGCTGTGGTGGTGGTGAGTCAAGATCCAAGTATCTTTCCATTTGTTGACGATTGCGGGCAATTGCCGTCGGCGAATTTTACCCTTTGGATACAGGGTGCAGAACTGCAACTTTCTTCGCTGTTTGTTATGGCACGCAGTAGGTTATGCCGGCTGCTGTCCTTCTGATGATCGCTGCGCATTAAGGCACAGTGCCTTTAGAGTTGTATGCTTCTACCTGGTCCTCTGTCGTCCAATAATCACGCTTTTCACAGTTTCCGATATAACAGAACTGAACATTCTCATTCAGCCACCTTTTGGTCTTGCCCCACGGATCTTATCCGAAGTTAAGCAGTTGATGGGATATCTAACAGCAGAAGAACCACAAGTGTGAGATTTTCGTCATCCACATTCCCATTCAAACCCTTGAGCGAAGTTCAGTCGTTCATCGGGAGGCTCTTTAGTTGAACTACACTCGTTCCTCGCATTAAATCTCCACTTATGGCGCCGTATGCTTCCAGTTCTCAATCGACATGCTGCACATAAGGTTACTGAGTTCCTCGAATTATCAATATCAAAGGTTGACGCGTACGGTAGTACTATCAAACGTATTATTTGGGTATAGACGGTGCCCACACTTCCACCGCGATCCTTGGGTTTCCAACATTCTAAGAGCGCTAGCGAGATTCACACAGCCTCATGGACAACTTGATACAGTTCTATGTCCAGGTAAGACTATTGGATCCCTCAAATAAATTCACCCTCACACGAGTGACGATTTATATATGCGGGAGATGAAGCTTGAAGGCTTGACTGACTTAAATCTGAAGCATGTGAAGCTTCATCAGTCCCAGATTTTTTACACATGTGAGCGATCGCGATATCGTGGACGACATGACCAATATATAATGATTAATACTTGATGACCATTGGTCTCGTGGCGATTATTTCATCACCAGCTTGGGTCGCATGATGGCACCTTTATTAACTGAACGGCAAAATGGAGACCGGGCGCAGTGGAGAAGACCCACCCCGATACAATATCGTACTACAGTCCAGAGCAAAAGAAAATTACTCCAAATCCAAATCCGAATCATCCTTTACTTTGTCGACGGAAATAAAGGGTTCACTATTTGCTGTTTAAGGCATTCCTTTCTTTGAAGCACACTTGAATATTTGTAATTGATTATTATTTGCAGACTTGTGCTACCTTACTATGTTCCGGCGCAGCAAGAAGAATCTGGCCCTAGTCAAGGAGGCTGAAAGCTGGCCTACTAGTATATTCTAGCATCGCTATGTATACATTTATCAGCCGTTCAAGTTGTGTCTTTCGATTTCAACAATAACCCCGGGCCATCGCTTTATTTGGCCTGAACTTGATCATCCTGGTTATTTAAATCATGATCAGGTGCATTGATATTTCCCGACATGTGAATTCATGTGAATATGATTTTCGAGAGGATCTAATTTTGCATATTTTGGGACCTCAGAGACTCGAAATCGTGCCCCAGCAGCTCTCAGCAGTCACGAGAACAATCCCATGATGGGTCTCCATGCTTTCACTGCCACTTCAAATTCACCGCCGTCTGGGCAGTTGCTTCAATCCCTTATTTATCAAAGTATGAATCGAAATTTCTAAAGATGGAATTCAAGTTAACAGCAGATATGCCCTCCTTGGGCACTTTCCAACGAAACTCGAATCAGACCTGAATGACCGATGTACCCTGAATAACCAACCCCATTGTTTTTTTCGTCTGATTGGCGAAGCTCCGAAAGCCACATGCGAACACTGCTTACTTCGCTCTTCAATTCCCTATCTTTGCACATGGCAGCTTCACTTTATAAAGCTGTTGACTTGAATCATTGTCTTTTGGAGTCCTTTCATCAAGGGACACACAGCTCTGAAAGGATCTCGACCACTGGTGTTTCAAGAGGCTTAAAGGATGCATCCTACCGTTTCCTTATCCCTGCTGGCTCTGTTTGTGGAGGGAATTTATGCCTCTCCAGCGAAACTTCAGGAACGCAGTGTAATCCAAGTCTCGGCGGCGGATTTAGGCAGTCTAGCACCTTTCACCCAATTTGCTAGAGCGGCTTATTGCCCTACCAATATTCTCCAAGGATGGAATTGCGGAGGTGACTGTTATTTTATTCTGATCCAAACCCCGACTTTCACCTTTGGATAAATAGAGGCCTGTGCTGCTAACCCTGGATTTCAGCCCACAGTGGTGGGAGGAGACGGGAACGCCGTACAAATATGTGGGTGGAAAGCTTCACCAATGTCTCTATCGTTCTCACACCTTACGAATATCCAGTCTTTGTTGGGTTTTGGCCCGATCAGAATAGCATCGTCGTTGCTCACGAGGGAACAGACCCTACCCAACTGTGATTAAGACCCTATGTCAGTTTTCAATTTAGCCTCACTAATAACCAGGCTCTCTGATCTTACGGATGCGAATATACTTATGGGAAACCTGGATACAACGCTATTCCCGGGGGTATCGTCTGGTGTTGAGGTTCATCAAGGGTTCCGTAATGAACACAAGAAAACGGCATTCACGATTTTGACGGAAGTAAAGAGGTTGATGTCAGTGACAGGGAGCAAATCTATAGTCGCCGTACGTTTCTCAGGCATTTCTCTTTTTTGCCCAAGCTATATCTGACCTGACTTATTAGGTCGGTCATTCCCTCGGTGGCGCATTGGCGGAGCTCGATGCATTATTTTTGACCTTGAATCTTCCTTCTAGTACGTCAATAAAAGCAGTAACGTATGGAACACCACGAGTAGGGAATTCGGCATTTGCGCAGTTAATTGATTCAAAAGTGTGTACTAATGGTATAATAAGTGTGGAGTTAACTGTTTACCAAGAACTGACGCTATAGGTCCCAGACTTTAGGCGCATTAATAATGAAAAGGGTAAAGCTTTGACTCTCTTATGTTACAGTAAGAAATTTCACCTTAAAACATTTAACAGACATTGTCCCTATTGTTCCGGGAAGATTTCTGGGCTTTCAACACCCCCATGGCGAAATACACATTTTATCACCAGGAAATGCTGTTTCTTGTCTTGGTAAATGGAATAATTATGATTCGTGTAATAATAACCTCTTTTTAAAAAACGCAAGGTGACGATGACGCTACCGACCCGCAATGTCAGATATCTTCAGTTCCCAATATTTTCGATGGCAATATTTTGAATCATGTATGTGTCACTATTTGGGAGCGTTGTTCTGGAGTTGACTCCAATATGTATTTTTCTAGCTTGGACCATATGAAGGGATTTCTATTGGCACCATATTTTGCACATAAAGTTTTTTGGTGCTTTCACGTGACCTTGAAGCGCGCACTCGCTTCAAGTTGTATGAACCCCTGTAACAGTACTTTTCCAAATTGTTTTCAACTTCAAGTCGAATCAGACTCCAATCTGTATTAATCGCCGTGAACCTTCTCTATGGAGGCATCGGAACTTCTTTATAAAGTTGCTGATTTTGTCCCAGTTGACATATCAAAGGTCGAAGCGAGCGACAGTATCCAAAGCCATCTTTCAACAATGAATTCGGCGAAACGGTTGAGAAACGCCCCCGTCAACAAAAGTGTTTCCCCTCACTCGAGAATGCCTGATCAATCTGCGCGGGGCTTCGTGCAAGCCATTTTTCTCCCAAATCATTTAACCCTCCCAACAGCACATACGCCCATCAGGCCAACGCGACCCTCTTGCTTTAAATTCCCAATCAAGTATGGAGTATTGCTCTATTGCTTCTTGAGTTGCGTCATTACTTCCGTCCGCCTTTACATCAATATTTATGGAAAGAAGATTGCGCATGATACGACTCAAACGGCCAGAATCTCTGGACTTTCGGTGCCATGTGTGTTTAAACTCTCCCGTCGCTCATGCTTGTCAATGAAATAATCCTTCCACGAATTTATTTCAGTCAATAATGGCGGTAACGCATCCCTTGCCCATTATTTGACGAGAATGCTAGTAACGTCCTCCGGCTCGGTCACATTAGAACCATTTATACTGTCAAACATGCATCCCAACTCGTCTGTAACTCTATGCGCTTGGGCAAGTGATTCGGAATTTGAGTCTTTGGATAAAAACTGGCTTCAACATTGGCATGGTAGCGTCTCATTCCAACTTTTCCACTGGTGATTGAGTTATTTACATGATATACCTCAGGGTCCGTATCGCTCTTGATCACGACGACAGCGGTGCCTTCATCAATGGCTCATAATAATCTCTTGATTAAGATTCGAAGTATTCGCTCTCATGCTATCTTTAGTGGTTTGTCAATTCATATCCTTCATATCCCCTCCGGTCAATCCAAGTCACCCAATATGTACTTGAATCTGGCAAGACTATTTGCAATGACAGAGTGGACGTTGATATTTCCGGGCGATATTTCTGCACAGTTGCATCCCCAGCTTTACGCGAATATCGCTTCTAGACAACTCGCCAGCGAACAGGTTCATCTCTTAACCTCTGAGGCACATAGCTACCCATTTCAACCATTGTCCCCACTTTTACTCGCGAACGACCGTGACTTTTGGTGCACAGAACGATTTTTCCTTGAGAACTCTCGTGTCTCTGACTGGGACGAATGTCTTTGGCAACTTTCTCTTGAAACTTTCGGGGAAATCGAAATTTTAGACGCAGCGTCCTCGGAATATCCAATTGTGGTGAGATGAAATGACTCGCAACAGTCTAGCGTTGAACAGCTCTGGCCTAAATGCTGATGATTGGACAGGAATGGACTCGCCAGCCATTGAACTCGAGGTATCGTGCGGAGTTGTGCGATGCTCTAGTCAAGCAGTTAATGAAGTCGTACCAAAGCAGTCGCTACAAGGAAACCAAGCTTGATTGGTTGAGAAAGTTCTGTAGTCAAGTAAGCATGCGAATGATTAAGCTTTTAATTATTTCCTAGCTTAACGTTTTGTTAGACAGGAGGTAGGAGGTCGCGTGTGTGAAGGACTCGGATAAGGACAGCCAATTCGATGTCAAGCGTCAACTCCCATGCGCCGCGCCTCTATCTCTTCATCATCAAGTGCACCGTCCTCCTCAGGCTCCGTTTGAAATGCGGCCCATACGTTGTCTCCTTCTGGACCGTCGACGACAACCTCCAATATCTCCCTTGCCATTTCTGTCAACGACTTGCAGTTAGCTCAGCAATACCGAAACCAATGCAAGTCTCACCAGATAAATTCTCCAGTTCTTGTCGTCCTTCTGCATCTATCCACCCAGGAGAATCGCAATAACTCAATCTACCGAAAGTGACAACGAATATGTTACTTATGCTGTTGAATGGCCGCTGAGGAGCATGCTGGAGCATATGACGTAGGTTCAATGCGGGTTCTGTCCTAAAAATGAGGCTGTAGAGTAATGTTATAGTCTGATTCAATGTTCGTATGATGCTGCAACAGTGATTAAAGATCGCAAGAACTCTATGACGCAAAAAATACTTACGAGGATGTGATACTTGGCGAGGAGCTGAGTTTGCCATCATCCTCCCAGAGCGGGGTTGTTAAGTGTGTTACGAAGAGGATAAGGGAAGGTATAAGGACGTATGAAGCCGCCAGAGCGGCATGGGCATCAGAGTGAGCAATGGACAGTTGAGCAAAGCATGTGAGAATCTGCAGTTTATATCCCTGAAAGGTATATTTATATTGAGCCGCTTTTGAAGGAAAACTAGACAGTTACTTCAGGCTCTGAACCACCTGTCTCAATAAGATGAGAACACAAGCGTTCAATCAGAGGGTTTTTCGTTATATCTTCCATTCCTGTGTTCTGCATCATGTCTGGATTGGGGATGTTGAGGAAGACTCTGAATAGGGTATGATCTACAAAATGCAACTCCAGACAATTATTTGCACCCATATAGAACGAACAACGTACGAGTTGACAGTAAAACCAAAAGCCTAGATGCTTGGTCTAAGAGCCAGGTTGGCTGAGATGTATGCATAAGGACCATCAGAACCTCTCGATTCCGAAGAATCGATTCTAGTCTGGGAAAGAAGTTTGAATGAAGTATGCAACGCAGGTTTAGTTACCCACTTTTCTATCATTGCAGGTGATGCATTAAAGCATAGAGACTCAAGAAGGGATAAGGTCCCTTTTGCTAAAGTATCTCGATGAATATGCGTCTTCGTCGGTTGCACATGTTCTAGAATAATTCTAGATAAGATGTCGAGCAGGAACATGTCACCGCCTTCGTCTTGGACCCCGACACGAGAACACAGAAGAATAATTCGAAATTTGGGCAAACATAGTATGAGTTCCCTCAAGAGATCCAGTAACATAGCTAGAGAATTAAGCTAAGGTGAGAGTCAGATTTTGGGATATATCCCGCATTGAAGGACACATACTTGCTGTGTCTCACTAACAGCCACAAAAACCCACAGCAATGAGCGAGAGATGGTGTGCAGGCATTCTTCATAATCATCAACTTTTGAGGAGCTACTCGCGACGACTTCCAGAATTTTTCCACATGATAATGTATATTCAGTGCGGGAACCGACAGATTCAGCCAATCCTAATAAATGTTGAAAGATGATAGAGCCACATGCAGGGTGGGAATGAGTCAAGATGATGCGGGACAACTGATAAAATTGGGTCCGAATCATCCGGGAAACAAGCTGCAATGACGAACATACCTCTAGTTTCCAATTAACGTCTTCAATGGAATCAAGAAGTATTGAGGCCTCCTCGTTCTCATCGTTAATAATCGCAGCAATATCCATGTCCTCGTCCTTAGCTTGGCCTAGCTCAAGTATTAGAGAGCTAGCAGATAACGGTCTTGCTTCGGACTCTTGAAAAACATTGATCCCGTCATCGGGAGGAAATTGCAAAATATCGGGGTTTTGTTGCGAAAGACCGCGAGAGGTATTGTAAATTGTGGCATCAATAGCTAGCGGACCATATTCCATCTTTCCTTTGCCCTTGTTTAATCTCTTGCTTGGTGATCTCATTGGTGTCGAAGTTTCAAATGCATTTTGAAAGCCAGGAAGCATGGATAATTTCCTCTGTTTTTCAGGTGATTTACGAAGATATTTATTGGGCGATATCTTCAAAATAGGGGATACTTGCGAGGGCCGTAAGGGGATATCTTCCATCGCCCTCCGTGAGTTTGCCGCGTCAGATAAGTTCCAGCTGCGCATGGCGTGGGGTATTGGGAGAGGCGTTGAAGGTAACTCTCGAACAGCCTTTTTGGCACGCAGTGAACCCATAGGTTTACGAATGGATGATTCTAATTCTTGTTGCTGAGCGCAATAGTAAGCTTCAAGTTACTGGAATAAACCGTCTGTAGCATACCTTGAAAACAAACTGCGTTCTTAAACGTTCCAATTCATCTTTCATCTCCTTCTGCATTTGAGCCTGTTTTAGATCAACCCTTTCCTTCTCAGTTTTTAATTGCGCTATCTGGGCTGCATGGCTTTGAGATGTCTAAGAGAGAATCATTAGAATAGAGAGTCATTCTTTGAAAAATTGAAATACCTTTTCTATGCTCTTCCTGAGGATACTGACTTCTCCCTCTTTAGCAAGTTTTACATCAATCGCATCCTGCAGAGCTGTTTGTATCTTGGAGTTTTCTTCGCGCAACTAGACATTATATTGGGTATATATTTAAGGACACCTAAGACATACAAGAGGGTGAGTCTGATGCCAACCTCGTCTAATTTCTTCTGCAATTCTGACATCTGAGCTTGGAGTTGACTTGGATTAGATGTACTTGCTCCATGGTCATCGACAGTTGGTTCACTTCGGCGGAATGAGGCCGTCCTGGGGGTTTCACTATTCGATGGGTACTTTTGGCGGTTGTTGGTGCATAAAGGTTGACGAGAGGTCAAGGGACCTGATAGCATATTCTGCGCTCGAGTACGTCCTCGCGGAAAATCTGTTTCTAGGTGGCCAAAGGTGACAGGATAATTATCAGATGGTACTGAGCGCTCGGATTTCTGTCCGGCGAGTTTTGACATCGATACAGTCAAGGCATTCACTGGATTGCCCACACCGTATGAGCCATCGCGTTGCAAAGAAATTTCCGGCATTTCATCATAGTCAACTCCAAGGCCTATGTTCGCACCAGGCCCTGGTGTCCAGCCATTGTTCGTTTTGAATCTTTTATTTACAGGTTCACTTGCTGGGGTTGACGTAGCTTCGCCTAAGAACTTGCGCTCCTGCTGGTCGAGAGTGGCCAAGGTTTGTTCGTCCAGGATAATGTCATCGAAGACATAGTCGTCAGAGTCGTCCATCTGGGGGACAGGGATCGGAGAAGAGTCACTAAAATGCCTGGTAATTATGTAATACGGCTTGGACAGCTTTGTGATCAACTGCAGCTAGATCCACTTCTCTACTTACATCCTCTATTCAGGGAGAATTTAAATGGATATAGGTGCCAACGGAGCTCCCAGGTTAGACGATGACAAGGCTCGTCATGCTAAGCGTTTAAAACTCAAACAACTGAACTTGGCGCCAGTTCCGAATCTGCAAGGTTGGTCATGACTTGCATCTCAATTTCTCATTCTTAATTTTCTTCTTGAAAGAATCTGCCAAGCTTGATTCTTCTCTCAAGCGTCATACCACGCTAATAAAGCGTATACGTCAATCAATGGCTAGTGACAATCGAGAGCAAATATTAAAAGATATTGAATCACTTTCTCTCGAAAAGTATATCGACGAAGTCGCAGGGGCTATCGTTGAAGGTCTTGCCAGGTGCAAGACAGAAAAGGATGTCTGGGGCGCGGTCGAGGTGCTTACATATTTCCACGATCCATTTTCATTCGGCTTAATTAAACAACCTCAGATTATTTCAGCTTTGCACTGCCGTTTTCCGAATTCCTTCACTGTCACGCTGGTGGCGAATTTGTCTTCGGCTCTTAGCGCCCCACCCCGAGCTTCCTTGGCTGCTTTGGCTGCTGAACAGCGAGAGAAGGAGGATTCGGCCCGGGTCACACGCCAGCGTCCCATAATCCGTGTGTGTTCGGAACTAGCGTTGGTTGGAATCATCAAAGATGGTCCTGATAGAAGTGGTGCTGAATGGATGATGAAAGCGATAAAGGAATTGGTGAGTTCAGACTCTACAGTAATTTTGCATAAATTACTCAATATTCCAATTAGTTATCCAACGATCCGAGTTTATCTTCTTTGCCGTTGTTAACAACATTTTTAAAGGCTTATTCAAGGCCATTCCTTGGACTAGCGACTCCTTCTCCGACTTCACAGATACCAACTAATGCAGAACCGGGCAGCTTGTCAAGTGCTCAGTCCCAACGAGAGAATGACATTGCACAATTTCCTCAGTTGGTCCGGGAAGAGGAAGAGTTGGTGGAACAAGATATTCGTGATCGCTTCAAGCGCATGTGTGAAGGTTATTTTGACAACGTATGCAAGAAGTTAGTCATCGAACATAAAGTGCGAGATATGCCAAATTTCGAGGACGAGTACCTGATTTCCTCCACATCCAGCGGTTGCAAGAACAAGACAAGAAAAACCACGAAGCGTACATACGGTCCGGTGAAATATTTGAGGATCGTCAACAAGCATACGAGAAGATGACCAAGGGCTACGAAAAACTGTTAGCAAGTTGTCAATCGTGAGCATGTTTCTTATACGGTAGAAATTTGTAATTCAGTTGTGATATTAGGTTGTCGGAATTACTTTATCTCCCCCTCCCTTCCCTTCCCACTACATCGCAGAAATCAGATTCCATTCTTATCGGCTCAAATTCCAACCAACTTTTGGGGGGAGACGATGAGATAGTGGCTAGTGGTGGTAAATGGGAGGATGAAGAGGAAAGACGTTTCTTTGAGGACGTCCAAGACTTGAAAGATTTTGTTCCAGCCAGTGTTCTCGGTGTTGAAGGAACATACGAGGCGGGAGAGGATGATGCCAAAGAACTCGAGCAAGAGCGTTTAGAGCGGGAAAGAGAAGAAGTTAGAAAACTTGAAGAAGAGCTTGAGAGACTAGGAGGAAAAAGCGAGGATAGTTATGTCAAACCAAAACTCGAAGACCAAGGGGACGATGAGTTAGTATCGTTCCTGTTACCTATTCATCTATTTTTATTGATGTTTGCCTAGCGTCCCAACGCCGACGCCGGGCACACCGAAAGCACTTACGCCTCCACTCTCCCCTCACATGGCACCTCAAGGACCTTCACAGTTATTGACCGCGCTCCTGGTCAGACTTCCTGATGCAACCAATCGCGCCTTTATAGACCAAGCTGCCATCGATTTCGCGTTCTTGAATTCTAAAGCTGCACGCAAGAGACTCATTCGTGTAGGTCCAAGAACACAAGGTCAGCAGACGATGCTGACCTGGTCATTAAGTTTATGTCACAGGTGCCTAAGAATAGAACGGATCTTCTACCTCACTATTCAAGATTTATTGCGACACTCAATAAATATATGCCGGATATTGGGACGGAGGTTGTTTCGCTCGTAAATATGCTGCTCTCTTGTTTAGTCCTTCCACTTTACTAAACCTGCGCCTTGATCAGTTGGACGAAGATTTTCGTTACCTACAGAGGAAAAAAAATGTCGTCAAGGAATTGGCGGAGGTCAGATTGAAGGCATGTCACAAATGTTGTATGACGACATTCAAGAGCTTATCTCTATACTAGAACATTATTTTCCTCTCTAATCTCACTAAATTCAGAGTAGTTCCTCCGCATATCATTCTACACATGTTCAAAGTTTGCTTGGATGACTTTTCTGGGACAAATGTCGAGAACATCGCACTGCTTTTAGAAGGTTGTGGCAGATTTTTGCTTAGAAGTGAAGAAACAGCTGAACGATTTGGAACAATGGCAAGTATTTCGCTTGTTATGAAGCTATCTTGCACCAACAGTACACCTTTTAGCTGGAACTTATGCGGCGCAAGCAAAGTATGCAACATTTTGATCAGCGTCAAGTATTGTTGTTGGAAAATGCTTACTATCAAGTAAGTTGTGAATATTTTCTTTGATTACTCCATTGACCCCACTTCAGTGTAACCCTCCTGAGCGTGCCCCCAGACAAGAAAAAATCCGTACACCGATGGAGTTATTTATTAGACATCTAATTTATGATGTCTTGGCCAAGAAATCAATTGACAAGGTTCTCAAACTCGTCCGCAAATTGGATTGGGACAGCGACGAGGTACAGGACACTCTTCATAAAGTGTTCACAAAACCTTGGAAAATCAAATACAGTCATATCAGCCTTTTGGCTATGTTGACGTACGACTTACAACGTTACCGGCCTGCCTTTGCCATTGCGGTTGTCGACCAAGTCTTGGAGGATGTCCGAAGAGGTCTCGAACAAAATCTATATAGCACGAACCAAAGAAGGGTGGCAACAATCAAGTACCTTGGAGAACTATACATCTACCGACTTTTGAGTTCTGGAATTATATTTGATACCCTGTGGTCCCTTGTGACTTTTGGGCATAGTACGATCACATGCTGTCCATTCAACAGGATGCTAACTTCAGTACAGTTGACTCTAGACCCTTGCCAAATCAAGCGGTGCCGCTAGACATGCCTGATGACTTTTTCCGCATACGCCTTGTGTGTGTTTTACTTGACACCTGTGGAATGTGTTTCGATCGCGGGACCCAAAAGAAGAAGCTCGACAATCTCTTGACATTCTTTCAGGTAGGAGTTCTAGCCGTTGAGCTGCAGAATACAATCAGCCTCATAGTGAATGGTTCAGTATTACATTCACTGCAAAGACCCCCTCCCTATGGATGTTGACTTTATGCTCTCTGATTCTCTTGAGGTCAGCATTTAATCCTTAAATTGGGACACCAAATAAAGTTTTTAAACAGGCTGTAAGACCCAAACTTGAGATGGCGAAAACCCTCGAACAAGCCGCCATCGCAGTTGACGAGATGTTCAATTCGGCATATCAAGCCACAGGTATTTTGATTGAATCTTTTTCTATTGTCAATTAAAAATCATGTGAATAGCAGATGATAGTGGCGATGACAGCGAGGATGAGGGCGAAAGGAGGAATGAGCAGAAACGAGTCGAAGAGGACGCAGAAGAAATAGGTGAAAGTGACTCCCCGGTACGTCACGCTACTGAGTAATTAATATTGGCCACTAACCTCAAATATATTTCAGATTGAAGACCGTCCCCCTTCTCCTGACCAAGATGTTATACTCTCTGGTAGTAATAGCCTCCAAGAGCATCTTGGTCCTTCTGAAGAGGCTGAAGCTGAGTTTGCTAAGGAGCTGGCAAAGATGGTTACAGATACGTCGGCCGAGTCTCGGAAGGTTGACAAAAAGACTGCTCTTGCTCTCTGGGAATCTGCCGTTCTTCCTCCAACTATCCGTAAGAAGAGAGTGGATGAGAAGGATGACGATTCTGAAACGCAGCCAGTCAATGGACATGGCACAATGAATTTTACTGTGATCACCAAGCGTGGCAATAAGCAGCATGTAGGCATCTTTATAACCCTTTTCTGTTCAAGGTTTAAAAATTCCTTCTTCAGACTCGTCAGATTGCGGTTCCTTCTGCGTCTGCCTTGGCTATTCACACTCGCTCTGCCCAGATGCAGGACAAAGTGGAGCAACAACATCTGAAACGCCTGGTACTTGACTATGAGCAACGAGAAGAAGCTGAAGAACTGAAAGGTGTGCATTTCCCCGTTAGATTTTAATGGTTGATGCTGATAACTGAGAAAGCGCTTGAAGCTCGAAACCGCGCAGGAGCCATTAAGATACGATATGTCGGATGAAATTGGTCTGAGTCAATGCATCTTCTACGCCGACAGACTACTCCCCTTTATTGTCCATCGTCGAAAAAGACAATAGCGCCGATGATTCTGAAATGGTTCCCCTTAACATACGGCTTGGAATAACGGCCTGGGATAACCGCTCGACCAATCAGTAAGAATCGGCATGCAAGTCTTGTTGCGTTCAGCGCCGATCGAGAGTCATACGTCCATTCTGTCTCACAGATAGAGGGTACATACATGATAGACCACATAATAACTGATTTTGATGTTCTAAGAGTGTGGGTCCGAAGTTCAACGTTCAGGCTCTACCGGCAACGTCGGCAAGCTAGTGGCCAGATACGATTTAATTTACTGAATGCTAAATACTCCCACAACTTGACCACATCATCCCTCACCTGAATAGGTATGCAGTCCTACGACGAGGAAGACCCTATCCCTTTGTCTGACCCTCAAGATCCGGTAAGAACGACAGTGGTCCTGGAGGATCCTTCAAACTGTCGTCGCAAGCTCAACCAGTATATTTGTGGCGAAAAGATTGGCAAAGGGAAGCACGGAGACGTCTACATTTGTGAGGATGGGGCTAGTGGATATGAATTGGTCTGCTTGTTCTTTTTGCTAGACTTGATCTTGACTTTTGACTTAATCATATGCTTCGCAGGCGGTCAAGACTATCAGGCGAACTAATCCCCGCGATAAATTCAAACTACTGAGGAAGAATTACCAACAGAGCGAAGCTCAAGATGGTGCGCCGGTTATGAGTAGCACCATGAACAACATTCGGAAAGAGATTGCTATCATGAAGAAATGTCGACACATGAATCTGGTCCGTTTAATGGAGGTCATAGACGACCCTAAGGCAGAGAAGATATACATGGGTGAGTAATATTTGAACCATCGTTACTTGAGGTCTCATGACTGAGAGGTCAGTTACTCTTCTCATTTACTAGTTATGGAGCACCTAGCAGGTGGACCTGTAGAATGGTCAGACATTGACCATAAGCCCATACTAAAGCTACAACAAACGCGCCGTATTATGCGGGATACGATCCTTGGCCTGGAATATTGTTCGTGGTTTCCTTTGCTTAACTAATTTATGAAACACATTGTCAAGCCCTTGCTTCAATAGTACACCATGAAGGCATTATCCATCGTGACATCAAACCTGCAAATATTTTGTACACCAGAGACCGTCGTTCAGTGAAGATTATAGACTTTGGTGTAGCTCATTTCATTCCTCCGACACGTACAAAAGGAAAACAACGAAGTCCTCTCTCTGATTTCGATATCGACGCTTCCCTGTTTCCCGGCTCTGATTTATTGAAAATGGCAGGAACGCCCTCTTTTCTCGCACCAGAGGTAGTTTGGTGTGCTGATAGTGCTTCAAACCTATCTCCCTCCCCGTCTTACGATACGATATCCCCAAGCTCGATCGGAAGTCATTCCAATCAAACCGTTGGCCCAAGTATGATTCCCAAGAAGCGACCCCCTATCACCAAAGCTATAGATATATGGTCTCTAGGCGTCACCTTCTACTGCTTTCTCTTTGGACACACACCATTCAGCGTGCCTGCATCTGCAAATGAGAATATTCACCATAACGAATATGTGTTATATAACCAGATTTGTACACAAGAATGGTCGGTTGACGAATACATGGGCGCTGACTGCATCCCCACTGGTGGACGGCAACTGCAACCTCAAAGCGTGTCATCTGAGAGCTCGAATATCATCCATCTGCTAGGGCATATGCTTCAGAAAGATCCTAAGCTAAGGATTGCCTTGCTTGAGATCAAGGTAAGCGCTAAAGATCCCAATACTGTGCTTCAGCCATAATTTGAGATAGGCACATCCTTGGCTCCTTGAAGACGTTGAGCATCCGAAGGAATGGTCACAAATCACTTCACCCGCTGGAGAAACTAAAGTCGGGTTGGCGCGTTGGGTCTCTGCGAGTCTCAAATTTTTGAAACTGCTTCCTGGAAGTCGTTAATCGACCCGTGATACTTAGTAACTGCTGGCCCCTTGTCGCGGGTAGATCGCTTTCTGCAGTCATCTGCTCATGGAATGTCAACATCCACTATGTCCAACCATAGTGAGCCTTGCGGGCATGGTTCGAGAGGAATATAAGTACGCAAGGCCCCCAAAGTGTGGGCAAGGCAGCCTAGATGATTTGGAACTCCTCCTTGGTGTCCTCAAATCCAGTTAAGCCATACCTATTTGCAATATTACAATGTTTTTAAATACATGGATCCACATTGAGAGTGAATTTAGAGCGGAGTTTGTCGGAGGTTCCTTATATAGTATTAGATAATACGGCACAAGCAGTGTCAGATATTACGGACTGATTCGAATAACAGTGTAAACAATCGTGTGATCTATGTGAGTATGCCAGGGACAGCTCAGCTGCAGCACACTTGATCCCGGGGCAGGAATATTGAAGAACCACGTATACGTTAAGAATTTTCAATGCCAGACGATCACATGATCCAGGAGCGTCTGGTCACGACACCTTTGAATTAAATTGTGATAATACACGGTGTGCTCGTCTGACAAGTCACAACTCTCTTGTTCTAACATCAATACTTGTTCTATCTCATTCCTAAAATGTCTATGAAAGCTGTAAGCACATAACATCAATGTCAAAACATAATTGATCAACAATATCTCTTTCGGTAGATCGTCAAATGTACTTATTGCATCCCCCAAAATTATTACAAAATCTAATAGTTTCTATGAAGCTGTTATATCTGGTGATTCTCTCATTTTACGCGGTCGCCCAAATCCACAAGGTCAACCTCCTAAGGAACGGTGCGTGGCATACTTAAATATTACATCCTCAACAATTAAGAAACAAACTCCAGTGTACTTCATCTTGCCGACTTGGCAGCCCCTCGTCTTGGTACATCGACTAGAGAGGACGAGGTGTGTCTATCATCCCTCAATGAATTGAGTCTCACTAATCAATATTCATGAATGGGCAGCCCTGGGCTTTTGAATCTCGCGAATTTCTTCGCACACTCACAGTTGGCAAGGAAATTTCTTTTACATCGATTCACTCCCTACCTTCCAATGATGATATCCCTCGTGATCTCGGTCATGCTGAAGTCGCAGGCGTAGATCTGACCTCAGAATTGCTGAAGAGTGGCTGGGTGAAATTGAAAGAGATCAAGCGAGAGGCTACTGACGAAGACAACAAGAAGAAGGAAATTGAAAACGAAGCCAAGGCAGCGGGAAAGGGGATATGGAATCCTCATGGCCAGCAGGTTGGTTATATCATCTCTTTTTTCCTGGTACTGAGCCTCTTTGAAGGCGCGCGCAGTCCACTACATGATGCCCGTTGACTCCCATGCATTTGTCACTGAATGGAAAGGGAAATCTATCGATGGTAGGAGCACGTCTCCTTTACTTGAGTTATTGAAATTACATCTCGATTTTGCAATTTAGCCATTGTTGAACAGGTTCGGGACGGCACAACTTTGCGCGTACGCTTACTCATGCCCGATGGAGAACACCAAATGGTGAATATTGCACTTGCAGGCGTCAGAAGTGCTCGTGCATCCACAAAACAAGGCGAACTTTCAGAACCTTGGGGAGAAGAGGTGAGTCCACGCAGCTATCTAATTTCATCTTGTCAATTTATTTTCCTCCACAAGGCAAAATTCTTCACAGAATCCCGTCTACTTCAACGCCCTGTCCGAGTACAAATATTATCTTTGCCAAATTCAACTGCAATTCCGTTTCAAAATGTTGCCAATGCTGCAGCACCTCCGCCTGCTAGCATATTTATTGGAACGGGTAAGCCGTCAGCTCCCCGGCTTCTACCCAGTCACTAAAACGTGTTACCGTTTCTATTTAGTCATACATCCGGCTGGAAATGTCGCCGAACATCTCGTTGCTGCAGGTTTAGCTCGCGTTGTTGACTGGCATGCAGGGATGCTGTCAAGTAGCGGCGGCATGGAACGACTCCGAGCAGCAGAAAAAGTCGCCAAGGAAAAAAAAAACTGCCTATATGCCGATTCGCTTACTCTGCCCTCGACTACAAAGGCAAATGCTGCTGTTTCCAACGGACATGCTCGATCCTTTGATGCCACCGTCGTTCGTGTTTGGAGTGGAGATCAAGTTTCGGTCATTGAAAAGGACACAGGCAATGAGCGGCGCTTACAGTTAAGTTCCACTCGGGGGCCCAAGTAAGTCAAGTTATTCCTTTCCTCATCCCATTCTGATGAATGGTCCCAGACTTTCGGACCCTCGTCAAGCTTACTATGCCCAAGAAGCTAGAGAATTCCTACGGAAAAAACTTATTGGTAAACACGTTAAAGTCCATATCGATTTCGTCCGCCCACGTGAGGGTGAATTTGAAGAACGAGAATGTGCTACTATTCGTTATGGAGGCCAAAACTTGTAGAATTTTCCCTCCGACATTCCACCATCTCTCAACGAACTGAATATTTAATTTAGGAATATCGCGGAACAACTCATCGAGAAAGGTTTGGCGAGTGTCGTGCGTCATAAGCGTGACGACGAGGATAGGTCTTCAGATTATGACAAACTGATGGCCGCAGAGCAAGCGTTAGTATTGATTTCCTTTTTCCATCGATCACCCATATTGAAACCATCTGTTACGCGGGCAGGGCAGTCGCAGATACACGAGGGATTCATTCCGGCAAAGAAAATCCACCCCCCAAACAACCTCTCAATATCTCAGAGGTCAGTCCAAGCTTTATCAAAGTTTAAATACACAATTTTAATACCCGGCAGACAAGTACCCGTGCCGCTCAATTTTTAAACGGTTTCAAGCGGTTGGGAAGAATTCCTGCAGTCGTAGATTACGTGGCTGCAGGATCACGATTCAAGTTCGTCGTTGCATTGAATGTTCCATACCTACATTGGCTAAATTTGATTATAGAATATTCCTTCCCAAAGACAACCAGATCTTTACATTAGTGCTCGCTGGTTCGTAGATGCTTTCTCCCGCCTTTTGTCTCTCTTGTGATTTTTCTATCTACATACAGGTATTCGCGCACCAAGAACTGCCCGTAATGCATCCGAGAAAGGCGAACCATATGGAACAGAATCATCGGAATTCGCTTCACGCAGGTACATGCAACGAGATGTGGAATTCGAAGTCGACAGTGTCGATAAATCTGGGGGCTTCATTGGCTCTCTCTATCTCAATAAGACAGAGAATGTAGCTCTAACGTTAGTAAAAGAGGGTCTCGCAACAGTACATTCGTTTTCGGCAGATGGTCTGTCTTGGGCGCGACAATTATACGATACAGAGGTCAGTGATCTGTTTTCTGAAGGTCAAAAATATTCTCATGATTACATGACAGGCAGAGGCAAAGAAAGCAAGGCGAAATGTAAGCGAACAACCAAAGTCGTTAAGGTCCAAGCTAATCACCAATATAATGGTAATAGATTTGGAACAGTTATGATGAAGAAGCTTCGAAGGTTGCTGAAGTTGTGGAGGACAAGGCCGAAGCAGTTCCTCTGAAATCCGAATACCTTGACGTCATCGTCAGCGACGTTCGGACCACAAACGGCTTTGCATTCTCCGTTCAGATTCTTAACACAGAAGGTGGGTGAGTATTGAAGGGTTCAAAGGCATCTAATAATTCTCGTTATTAAGGTATTGCTTCTTTGGAAAAGCTTATGCGAGAGTTTTCTATACACCATCGGTCCACGAGCGCTGCCCCACCAGGATTTGTCCCCAAAGGAGGGGACTTAGTTTCCGCTAAATTTTCCGATGGGGCTTGGTATCGAGCCAAAATCCGTCGCTCGTCTCCTCTGAAGAAAGAAGCAGAAGTCACCTTCATTGACTATGGTAACCAAGATACTGTCGCTTTCTCGAACATACGACCACTGGATCCCAAATTTCGTTCTTTACCAGGACAAGCACATGATTCACGCCTAAGGTAATTTTCATTATTTTTTGTACTCAGTTTCTGCTAATATTTCTTTGATTCAGCTTTGTCAAACTCGCCGATTCCGACAGTGACTATCACTCTGAGGCAGTTGATCGTTTCAGAGCACTTTGCGAAGGGCGCAAGCTTGTCGCCAACATCGATCACAAAGAAGGCACTCTGCTTCATCTTCGCCTTATTGATCCTTCAAATCCTATAGTGACCCAAGATCCTTTAGCATGCATCAATGCGGACCTGGTGAGCGAGGGATTGGCCATTACAGACCGGAAGGGCTGTAAATATCTCTCCGCATATCCACAAGTCATCAAAAAGTTGCAGGCTTCAGTGGCAGAGGCCAAACGCGACCGCGCTGGGATGTTCGAGCTTGGTGATGTAGAAGAGGACGACTAAACATGAAGGTTCAAATTCGGCTGCAAGGGTTTGCAACTCTCGGTCTATATATTGCTGTCCACTCCAAATTCATGAAAATTTGCCTAAATCTCAGATGCGCAAGCATAAAAGTAAGTATATCCAAGAACCCCCAACACCGTTGATATTGAAACCATAAGGCTGTCAGCTTGTTTGCACTTGGAAGAGACGGATTTCAGGGTTTGGCTGTTTGGTAAATGCTTGTCGTGCAAGACTTTCCCAGATTGCGACAGGATTGCTAACTCTGCATTGACGGCACAAGGTCAGATGAGAAATAGGCGACATCGCCAATACGTACGTTTCTGCTGTCAAGGGAAATGCTATATCAGCTGGGTGCGTCTGCCACTCTGTTGCTTTGGTGTTAGATCACGGCACAAGATACTGGAACCGATGCTTCATACCTTCGGGTGCTTCAGGATTGTCAATACCGAATCCGAGCCTCCAAGTTATACCTTGTACACTGTTTGTCAAACTTGGTTGAAATATGTTCTGTAAGAGCCGAGTTAAAAGGTAATGCAATGGTATACACACAGGTCTGGCGGAGCAAGCTCGTGTTTCTTGAGCTTTGTGGTCTATCAATCCATGTTAGGGTATGTATGTCTGAAGCGGTTAGAACGAAACATACCTTGATTTCGGTATCTACCATAGAGAAATCCGTTGATTGACCGCCAACAGTCCCACAATATTGCTGAGGAATATCATTCTTGCCACCAACTACAACAGTTCGCACTCCGTCTTCTTTTGCCATCGTAATCTAGATTGATTTTATACAGAATATCAACTGATGTAGACGCAAGAATCTCATTGGCATACATACGCTGAAAAGAGAACAGGAACTGGCACACCTACGCGGAAATTAAATAGGAGGAAAGGCCATGGATATATACTACTCACCGCCCATTCGATACAATCAATATATCTGCTGGGTCAAAAAGGCCAGAAGTAGGCGCATCCCAACTAAATGGCTGACATTCTTGACCCAGTCTATGAATGATTAGCACGAAGACCTCAAGAAGTGAT
Organism: Phlegmacium glaucopus; assembly: GCA_015039465.1. Lineage (NCBI taxonomy): Eukaryota > Fungi > Basidiomycota > Agaricomycetes > Agaricales > Cortinariaceae > Phlegmacium > Phlegmacium glaucopus. The sequence goes on along the minus strand of MU130381.1, from coordinate 188,904 downwards.
CGTGACCCCACATACTTCTGGCTAAAGTAATCTTTGTGTCCATTGATAGTCAGAGGAACAGGTTCTAACCAATCGCTTGCAACAGGGAACCGATGGTGGGAAGCATTGGACCATTGAATTGCATTGTATGACAATAACTGTTCCGGGTCTCCTCCATCTACGATGGCTTTGACAATCAAACGAGCCAGTGGACCAGCACGAGTAGTCGTGTCAAGGCCTGCTTGAGGCTCCGTACTCTCCTTCGGTCCGATAATCTGCGTGAAAAAGATTGGTCTTGGTCAGATCTTATTCTCAGATTTTCTCAGAGGGACTTGACTTGCGATACGATGAAGCCACTGAAGGCAGTCAGCATTTGCTCAAATATTTCAGGAGAACGAGGTTACTTACATGAGCAATGCATATATAACCTTGTTGGAAGTTCAAATAGAGTTTCAATATAGCAAGAAAGCATCACATCACCTCCTCCATTATTAGTCTTCAGAGAGTATAATAAATAAGAGTAAGTCTGTGTAGTAGTCGGTACACAGTAAATGCCATACCACGTCAACGATCAGTTGTTGGGCGCCTGATGCTTTGAGTTCTTGGAGTCCAGTCAACAAGCTGAGTCCAAAAGCCGTAAAGTTCTTAGCCGAGAAGCTCCCAAGTGCTAGGACCCCAGTGATATTATCATTTAATAGGTAGAATTGAGCGACACTGTAACTTTGGTTCAAAGCAGGTATTTTTGGCTGCAATTCCTCTGGGAGTTCGATATCTGAAAGGGGCATGCCGTCCAGCAACACATTCATTGCCTGCTTACGGATATCTTCCGGATTAACGGACGGTTGCTGCTGGAAATGTGCAATTGGCGGAGGGGTCCACTGATATTGTGATGATGTGACATCGCTGTATACATCAACACCATTAGTCTTGTTAGTCGCAATACAGTTGTTGGCTCGATATGATGCTGCGTCGGTAAAAATTTTGGAGGCTGATCCAAAGCGTGAACGGTAGGGAAGCTACAGAGAAGTGAAAATCAAGGTCAAAAAAATTTAAATTTTTGAATGCAGAATACGAACCGAAAAGACATCGATAGCTGTACTATCCACACGCCGTACTGTAAGCTCGACAGAGTCGATCAGAGGGTGCACTTGCTGAGCAAAATTCCCCATAGCATAATTCCACCCGTCAGGCCCTCTTGTATAACTAGAAAAGAACCTGGAGATTTATTAGTACATGTTTTCAAGGGCATGCTGAGGGTATTTCGTAAAAAATGTCACGCACGAGTTTTGGCGGGTAGCAAAAGATTGGTAGCCGCCGGTTATTTTGGCATTCTCATTGACGGCAACGAAAGGTTCTTTCCCATTGATCAATAAGACTCTTGCTCCAGAAAGCTACCCAGGAGTAAAGCATCAGCCTGATGGCATCGAGAGAAGCTAGATAAAAGAAGTACTGAGGCAAGCTGCCCTTTCAGGTGGCCCGGAAGAGCCTGCTGCCAAAACTCAATCTCATCCTTAAATTCGCGCGAGGCAACCTTGAAAGCTTCTGGACTTATATAAACGTGTTGAGAATTATCCTTTCCAGTCAAGAGAGCCAAAGGTAAAGGAAGATATGTGATATATAAGCCTTGCGCAAAGCAGCATTAGTAAAAACTATAAACCAAAAACTCAAGCTCAGTGGGCCATACCATCATAACAATAATTGTAAACGCCGCAATGTCCGTCATTAACACGCTTGAAAGAACGATAAATGTCCAGATGAAAGTCAAAATCCGAGGGGTAATTTTGTTCGCTTATTCTGATTAAATCTGCGGCAAGGTCTTCATGAACATCATTATGGAATGGGGGTGGTGCTTGAATTTGGTAGTTGACAGACGTATGGAATGCTAATGTTTTGTTGACGACTTCCATAACCTTGGGGGATTCAATTTCAATATTCAATGAGGACAGACTCTGATAATGATAATCCTACATTTGCCTTGATCAATGGGTCCAGCGGAAAAGCAGACAGGCATTCACGAGCTTCTCGCGGGAGGACCCATTTTTTGCCAGCTATGGCTAGGCAAGGGTGCGGGACAGGCGTGGTGTTCACATTTCCAACTAGAGAGAGCCAACCGGCGAATGCCCAAAGTGAATGCGTCCAGTGCATAGTGACTGTCCAAGTCAACATGCTTCGGATCCGACTTATTACGTTCGATGCCCTTCACACGATAATTACCCCCCGTCACCCGATCCATGTCCAATATTCTCAAGTTTTCGCGCCCTTTCTCGGTGTTCTTCCCCCAGAAAGCATAAAAAATTCTTTCACAAAGGGTGAGGAACGAGACTTGTGGTTGATCGTCATCTAAATGTTGCTCAGCCTTGAAGCAGGTTCAAGCGGAGCACCCATCTTACGACAAGGGAGCCAAGCAATGGTGGAGTGATGTTATCCGGCGTACAGCTATAGGGGCAGGAGCTAGTAGACATGGTATGTGTACTAGTACAGTCCTTCCTTGGATGAATCCAATGGGTATCAGCATTAGATAAAAATTTATCGGATATTGTTGAAACGCTTATGGTGCGTTTTAGCTCAAAAGAAGGCTATAAAGCCTTTGACGATGCTATTTCTACAAGTCAGTCCCCTATCCCTTATCTGACTCTTTCGTTTAATTATTTTACCAGTTCGGGACCTCCATGACCAACAAGGTATTCGAACGGCAATTGTAAGCAATGGTGACAATCGCATACGTGGGTGGCACCTGGACCTTACTTAAGTTATACCCCTTCACTCATGATAGTAGGCAAGGTGCTGAAAGATTTGAGTTTTCCTGATTCCCTTCAGCCCGTTGTGCTTAGTGAAGAAGAAGGAATAGAGAAGCCTTCGGGGCGGATTTTTATGAAAGCATTAGAACTTGTAAACGGAGACCTGAGGACCGAAAGTACCATCCGGCCTGAAGAGTGCTTGCATATCGGGGATGAATTAATCTGGTTCGTCCCCCCCTCTCGGCTCATAGAAGCAGTATTCATCTTGAACTGTCATGCAGTGATTACAACGGTGCGGTCGCGGCTGGTTTTAATGCTTTGCTGCTTCGGCGGGAGGGACCTGATGGACACCATGAGCACAAAGAAATGGATGAAGATATCAGCCGCGTCAGTGTTATCCACAACTTGAGCGATGTGATTTCGTGGTTACTGAAGAAGCCCTGATTATATGAAAGTAAATTATTGTCTCTAGAAAGCCAGGCCCTACGCGAGGTAATCGTAGTCGTGATTTATAGAGGTCGCTCCTGGTTGGGATGGTTGGGTACGGGTTAGATAATCAAACAATCTCTACTAGTACTGTAAATTTCCCTACAAAGTTTACGTCTACAGCGTTGAAATAGCGTTGCAAATTGCCTTCGGATGAAGAACGCCGTTATTCCACGGTTTCTGATAGACTGACAGGTCATTGACATCACAGGTGTATTTTCGCAGGGATTTGTATTTTCTGGCCTTGCTCTGCAAGCTCCTCCAAGTCATCGGCAAGTTTTAGCACTGTCCATCGTAGAACACGGGGGTCACGGCGCATGATACCGTTTAGAGACCGTAGTGTCCTTGGACTTGTATCAAAGTGCAAAGTCCAATAACTGTATAGACGGGGGTTTAGACACGTAAGCATGGAAGAAGATATTCCACCCACTCTCCAACGCTCTGCAGCGGACCATTGCGTTTCATCTTTTGAGGCAGTGTACGAGTTCCCCAAGAGTTAATTTTACGAACGACGCCACCCGAGTTCATGACATGCATTGCAGATTGCCGGACTAGTTCACGGATATGTTGCTGTCCTGATTGTAAGTGAAATAACAATAAAGTCAAGAAGACGTTACACTGACATATTTTGAGACGTGTGCTGAGATGCATAACATCTCATATAAAGGCATCTTGACTCTGGGCAATGAGGGTAGGTTCAGAAATGTTAAACCCACGTGACAATTTCAGGCTGATGATCACAGTCTCCGTCGATCCTCCGCCTTGTGTGTGTCTTGAATTTTCGTAACAAATATATTTTTCGGTTCTTCTCCGTCCACTTTATCCCTCTTAATTATCCATTTTTGCCAGCTGGCAACTGGTATACTCAAAAAAAGCAGTTGCTCATCCAGAATTGACCGTATCGTTGACGTAATAAGAAGCTTCTTTTTATGACTCATCACAGGTCCTCGACATGCCCGTCGTTGTTACGAAAAAAAGAAACTTTTTCGTTCGATTTCAATGTTCAATGTCTAACGGATCTATTATTCCTTGCGCTATACTGTTAGGGTCTCTTGGCGAGGGATGGCATCGCTTGGGCTGACTCTTTTCAGAGGAAACGGCATCGCCTCATAACTTCTGCGCCCTTTGACCGACCATAAGCGTAGGCTCTGGCTGGAATGCGATCACAAAATTCGATACAACAAATTCAATCCCTGTCTTTTTTGCTTTTTATCGACCTGACGACAGCCCTAAGGCCATCAGAACACCGTCTTCCAGATCCGCAAATCCTTGCATATCTGTGGCCGGAAGCTCGTCCTTAATCAGCTTCTCTTGACCAGTACTTCTCCCATCTCCTAGCCATGGTATCTCCGGCCGTATTTGACGTCAATTAAACACCTTAACCAGCGTCTGCCTTGTTCTATCCTCCTTTCATCACTGTCGCTTTTTCTGTTCGCCGTCTTCCTCCAGACGCACACCCTTCGTTTCTTCTTCAAAAGCCTTCCAACCACTTTAGGAGGGCGTCTTCTTGCATTGTCACTTACCATGTCCAGCACTTGCTCTCAAACACGATCAAGTATCGATCTTGGTGTCTCTCAAGTGCGCTCGTCTCTCGAATGCCTCCAAGCAGACCCTAGTCCCCGCATCCATCCTGCTAGATTACAACATTCTCCGTCCCTGCCCAATATTTGGTTTATCATATCTCTTTCCTGGATCTTCGTCCCTGTTCCTGATTTTTTTCCCTATAGGTTTCCCCCACACTCAGGGCCCATACCTCACGAGATGGCAACAAATAACCCTCATGATTTTCAACGTTCTTCAACCCCGCCTTTACCTTTACGAAATGACGTCTCTCCCGCTGCGTCGTCGAGTACCGAGCAGCGCCCTCGTCATATCAAATACGCTTCAATTGATCCAACTTTTAGAAAAACGTCTACTTTGCCGAAAACTCACGCGCGACGACGAACGGAACGTGACCAGCCTCACGCTCTGCTCACTCCTCCGCTCACTCCATCTTCGAGCTTCAGAACAACAGCCAGCCGAGATTCCGCTGCGAGTGCGGGAGTTCAGCAGGGTCGCGACCTGGATGATATCGGATTTAAAGAAGAAATCTGTGACCCCGACCTTGATTCAACCCGATTTTTATTGGTGGGTGCAACCCTACAGCGAGTAAGGTTTGCAACTCAGCTTAACTCTTTTGTTTTTAGATTGGCAACGTGAACCGACAAATTTCCTTGGAGGTTTTAGAGTCGATAGTCGTTAATGCATTGATTCCTACCCGCATATCGGATACTACTTCGACCACCGTTACTCCAGCAGGTACCACACCCACATCCCGTCATTTGGGTAGTCCGATCCGGGGTGTTCATCCGCGATATCTAGAGTCGGAAGGAATCGTCCCTTTCGCATTCTTCGATATCCGACATGCAATTGCCGCCAGGAATATTATTTCTACCAGAAACGTGGGGCCTTTGGAACTTTGTGTAGGCGATGACATAGATGATGACGGTCAGCGCATGTGGCTCACCTGTCGCTTCGTCACCTCGGACGAACTCTCAGAGGTACAGGCTGCCCTTCCGTAAAAAAAATTCCATATACTAAGTGCTTTGTAGATAATCGGAAACTCAAAGTTCATCGAAAGCAGTGATGGTGCATTCGATCTAATCGTACAGAAGATATACCATCAAGATGACCCAAAACCCGTTGGTTCTCCCCTCGAACAGTCACTGGAACTGGCCGAGACGATCCAGTTGAAGAATGAGGACACTCAGACCTCTCAAGGGGGTATCAATATTGCCTTACTTCACAAAATACTCAAGTCTTTCGGAGGCGTCCGCTCTTTCATTTTTAGTCGGCAAGACGTTGACTATCAAGATGTATGTAATCTTTTTTTTGTACCTTTCAAGGCCTTGCTCATTGTTAAATAGTCGGTTTCATCAGTTTACCGCGTCGAGTATTACGATTTGCGAGAGGCCGATGTCGCATTTCAAGAGCTCAATAACCAAGCTATGTTCGGGATGAAAATCAACGTTTCTGGTCGGCCAGTGAAAGAAGCGAGAGACAGTGATGTACCGTTCCCTAACGCTTCTACAGCTGGCAAATCGTTCGATGGTTTATCTATTGGGCCTGCTGGTTCTCAGTCCTTGATGCGAATGCCTTTTTTTCAAACTGGTTCTCCGAAATCTTCTGCAGCTTCACTCACATCACCTCAAATTATTTCTAACCAAGGTTCATCTCCGCCATACTTCTATTCGTCGTTTAGCGGCCTTGTTCCCTTTGATCATGAAGTAGGACCGAGTGGTCTACATGGCGGACCTGGAAGCCATGGAACTGCGGAAGAATCCCGACCGTCGGAAAGGCGTCCGTCGAATGTTTTTCAAGAAGGGAGTCCGGTCTATCGACCTGATTCCATCTCCCCATGTTACACTCCAGATGGAATTTGCCTTTACTGCCCTTCACGAGGCTCTTCGGTTGCCGTTCCATTCAACCCCGGTTACTATGGCCTGCCTAGTCCAACACAAATACCCGCTCTTTATTATCCACCACACAATCTTTCTCAACCTATTGCTAATGTCACGCCTTGGGCATTAACACCTGTCCCTTATCTCCGTGACGATTACATCGCTGCTGGCCACCAATATTACCCGTCGACACATGACCAACACATGATCCAGCAGCCATCCCACTTAGTGGCGCATCCGCCAGTTCCGACTATTCCACCCAAAAATTCCATATACGTTTCTACTCGTCAGTCGTCGCCCTCGAGCCATGAATCTGCTTCTTCTCCTTCTCAGCTCAAGATGGGCACCTCAATGAATAATATCCTCTCCGGTGTTTCAGATCGTAACCAATTGAACCTTGCCAGAATTGAGGACGGTCAAGATACCCGTACCACTGTCATGATTAAGAACATACCGAATAAGATGAGTCACGCCGACCTCGAGGCTTACATTGCGAAAGTTTGTCCTGGCAGGATTGACTTTATGTATCTTCGCATGGATTTTCAGAACGGTGAGATTGTTTCAAATATTAATTCTGATGAATACCAACTTTTTTTGTCCAGGATGCAACGTCGGTTACGCTTTCGTTAATTTCATTCATGTGCAGGATCTGCTTCGGTTTGCACAGCAGAGATTAGGTGAAAAATGGTGAGTAAAAATTTCACATAGGTATGACTATGTTTTGACATCATAGATGACAGGAACCTGTTCTCAAGCGAGAAGGTTCTACAGATGAGTTATGCCAACTATCAGTTAGTCCTGTTCTAGCATGGTAACGAATTGAATTTAACATTGAACTTCTAGAGGCAAGGAAGCTTTGGTAGAAAAGTTTAAAAATTCTAGCATAATGGATGAACGTGAAGCTTGGCGCCCAAGAATTTTCTACTCCTCCGGCCCTGACCAGGGCAAGCCCGAGACATTTCCTGCTCCAACCCATCTGCGCAGGAAGGAAAGAAGTTCTCACAATCGCGGTGCACTTTATGTTCCTGGTATCAATAGTGGAACTTCAGCGCGTCGCTATCAAGAGGATCATCGGAACCAATCTCCCAGACGAAATAATTTGTACCGCACTCAGGCTGCGCGATGAGAGATTGCATCGGCTTGCGGCATCCTCTGGAGTACGGCATGGACGGCGTGGTGGTCATACTTCTCTCACACGAGTGGTTATTGTTACATGCTTATGCCTCGTGATGTCTGGGACTCCTAAGATGACAAATGTTTATTATTCTGCTAGTCTCGTGCCCATCCATTCATGGGTATAATCGTGTGTCTGATTTTTTTTTGTTTGATGGGAGAGACTCGTCACATCTCGTGATCTTGTCACAGCGCTAATATTGCAGTAAAAGACATTAATACTTGCTTCAAAACTGTTGAAACGAGCCTAAAGGTGCATAATTAATACAGACCGTGAAGAATCTTCAATGGCGAGATCACAATTGCCTTCTTAGTTGTCGATCGGGTATGCGACCCTGATTGACGTCACTCCTGCACAACAACCTTTGAACAGTTACTTGACCGGTACACCACTGGTTCAACTGTACCAGCTTGCACCACGTTCTACAATCTCGTTCCATCAAAAAGCCATCAAATGAGATTCTTACCCGATTACCAGAATGGATGGAGAAGAGACTACTCGAGACTAGTGCATACTAAGTATGTAGCTATACTTCGCGAGGCCGCAGCGAGGGGTGACTTCCCACATGGCCACAACGTTGGCGTTTCATGGCTAACGGCCAATGATCATGCCGAAGGGTTCCTACTTCCTACAAGCTGCCAACAACACCGAGAAGAACATACTTGCAACTTGCAGCAAGAATCTAGTTTTCTCCATCTACGAAAGCTTACCATCGTCTTTAGACAGCCCTTGTATTAATCTTCACTCGCTTCATTGTTTCCTCTGCAGCAATTAAGTCTGGTTCCTGCAAGGGGAACGGCTTGAACTTGGGAATTGAACTTGCTTAAAATAAGCTGGTCTCGGTCATGGGAGTGTGCTAATGGCTTTATCTCCCCGTGGGCCGTGGATGTGACTAACTGCCAAAATAGATTATTTTGGTACCGCCGCCCCGCTCTTCTATATAAATGCAACTTGATTCTCACCTGCTGCTTCTTGACGCTCACGAACTACCTTCTGGGCCTTCCTTCCTTGGTTTCCCATAGCACTGTCCCCGCCCCCATCATGGCTAACGATCCACCCAGTACCCTCAAGCCTGCTGAAGTCGCTCATGTTTTGGTCCAGCATGCTATCGCGAAGCATAGAGATCGCTATGAAAGTGTTTTTTTCAAGGCCGTGAGTTTGAAGACGTTGAAATCATGGTTGGTATAATAAACGGGCGTTCTCAGTTTATGGCAGGTGCAATGTTATCCTTTGGTGGCTTGCTATCAGAAGTTCTTCAAGGAGGTGCTACTGGATTGACCCAGTCCAACCCTAGCATAGTCAAGGTACTTGGGGGATTCGTGTTCCCGGTTGGTTTGGTGATGTTCGGCGTTTCCATGCAGTCTTCTGCATAGATATTTACAGTTGTATTTTCAAGGATTGTACTACAAGGACAAGAACTGCTGACAAGTAATATGATGGTAAGTCTTGTTTTCTTTTGTCTTCATCACAAATATCGCTGATTATCGATCGTGCAGACATTCCCTATGGCCGTTGCTAGACGTGCCGTCCCGTGGTGGAGTCTCCCCGTGAATTGGTTCATCGGTAAGCACCCGCAATTCCGTAGTTCCCTACCGACTCTAAAGTATCCCATCAAGTTTTGTTTGGAAACTTGGCTGGAAGCCTTTTCTTCGCCGCCGTCCTCGTTCACTGTAAGGCTTTCGATTCACATACGCCCCTGGTTGTGGCTCATGTTTGGTGTCAGACACTGGCATCGTATCGACGCAGCCATATATCGCGTTTATTCAGGAATTTGCTATGTAAGTTTTACTCTTCGCCCCCCTGTGTATATCAATCAAGTACTCATAATACCCCAAGCAAAAAAGCAGGGCAACCACAATGGCACCAGATCTTTTTGCGTGGGATAGGATGCAATTGGCTTGTTTCCATTGCTATCTGGGTACGCCACATTACTACTTGGCCATATAAGCAGGTTATGGGACATTTTTCCACGTTTAGCAAGCGGCGGGAGCGAGAGACACGATTTCGAAAGTGAGAGCATTTCCCTTATAATACAAGAAAATTTCTTACAATACACTGCAGATTTTCGCAATCTGGATTCCAATATGGGTAATGCTCATCTTGCTCGCACGGAAGGCGGCTAACCTCTAAAACCGGCTTTTAGATTTTCGTTGCCTGCGGTTATGACCACGGTAAGAACTGCATTGAGATGGCTCCTGATTCGACGTGTAACCGAACTATAATTAGTTGTGGCAAACATGTTCTCTGTTCCCCTTGGAATTATGTTTGGAGCCGATGTAAATTTGATCAACCTATCACCCTTCACTATCGTCTAATCTTTTTTCTTCTTTCAGCTCACGGTAGCTCAATATATCCAAAAGTAATTTTCTGGTTATACTGGGCCTTCAAATTGCTAATCAATTGGACTGGTATTACAAGGTCATTTTTTGCAGCATTCTTTGGTAACATCGTGGGAGCATTGTTTGTTGCATTGCCAGCACTATACTTCTATCGGGAAAATGGCGCTTCTCGTTTTTCAGATGCAGAGAATGGTGAGATCGAACCTCACCTGCATGCGTCGAGCAGCAGCAACACTAGCGCAGAAGGCAAACAGCGATGAGCCCCAATCCTCTCCGAGTCAGTGAGATATTCTTGAATCTTTGACGAGACTAAAATTATAAATTGATTCCCAGAAGTCATCTTCAGATATTATCTACTTTGTAATATATAAATTCTTACCCCCCCCTCCAATTTGTTCATTATGCTTGAATAAATGTCTTTACGACCCTTGCACCGCATGCATTTGTTATCAAGCAAGGAACACAAACTAGTTGACGACAAGGAATCATCCCAAGCGTTAATAATAACCAGCCGGAAATGCAATTATAGATGGCTCGGGTCTGATAGGAGAGAGAGCATGAGAAACCAGGAAAAAGTAGTCATATTATGTAGAGCTGTGGTGGTAAGCGGCTAAGCTCTAAAGTTTTGGCAGACAGAGGAACTCCGGGCGGACGGTTAGAATCACTGAGAAGCTACATACTTCTGGAATAAGTAGAATAAAGGGATACGGCATGATAAGAATAAAGATGAGACCTGCATCGGGTATTGGGCGTATCTAATCACGTTGCTGACACCCACCTGTTGATCTCTACCAGGGTATCCGTGCGTTCTGGCTCATGCCAAGGAAAAACAAGATAGTCGTGAATACCGTCTGGAACCTCGAAATAGCGAACCTTCCCTTCACCTTCCTTAACGCCATTTCCTTCGCCTAGGTCCCTAACCATGCGATCCTTGAGAGTTCTGATAGAGTCAATTAAGACTTCTGCTCCGCCCCCAACAATAAAAGTCCTTGGAAATTTCTTGAAGTCGACGTAGAGACCTGGATCAAGGGAGGCAGGGGAGATGTAGGAATTTATCTCAGCGATTCCACGTCCATGAGGTCCAGTGAATGCGTCTTTGGCATAGTGGATTACATCACCGTTTGTGCCGATGTAGTCTGATGCAAGGCAAGTCTTCGCGGATCCTTTGGGAAGGTTGCTATGGGTCATTCCAAGATCAACCCAAGGTGAGAGAAGGATGAGTGCATTCGGAGGCGCGGGAAGTGCCACTTCGGTCGTGTCCTTGTATTCAGTGAGGTACAGTGTCAAAGCATGTGCTAAGTTGCCCCCTGCAGAGTCGCCGGCGATAATGATGTCATTGGGGGAGAACCCGACGACGTTTACAAGGTAATTGTACCCTGCGAGCGCGTCAAGTAATTGAGTAGGGAAAGGATGGGCTAGTTCGAAAGGCTTTCCAGTAGCCAAACGGTATTCCAAAGAAAATACGCGTGTTACAGATTCGACGTGTTTAAGGAGAACTCTTACAATTACTGCAGTGGGGTCGGTTGGATGGGCAGATTGATGGACGTAGGCACCACCATGCAGAGCATATATAATCTTTTCACCGGGTTGTGGGGGAGAGGCAACTTTAATAGAAGTGCCTTTCTTGTGGGTCCAATACCCTGGTATACGCACGGAGGAGACATCTGCGGTCTGAGCCCAAATTTTGAGATCCCCAGTAATGAGATGGTTAGCTGCTTCAACCCAAACACCCTGCACGTCTTTGCCTGGAAGTATAGCTAGATGGTTTGGCATTTTGAGTAATGGACCCGTCCTTTTTACCAACTGTTAAAAAATAACTCAATGATAATAGCAATATAGGACTGTACAGTGCGGTCATCCCCATTACATGTTTAATGAATTTGGCCATAATCGTTCGCTTTATTGTCCATGTCTTCCTGGGACGCCATGAACTGGAATGATAGGATTTCGGTAAGATACTCTAGAGACTCAGTAAGATGCATACGGGGGGATACTGAGTAAAGCCCAAAGAGGACCACGAATGAAGAGTATGGTTATGAATTGATAACTTATATAAAGACCTTTGAGAGGTTGACGATGGAAAGCGTTCGCCATGGGCGTATTAGCGTGAGAGTCGGCTTTTCAAATAAATGCAGTTATTCCGAGTCGCCAAATAAACAATGAGCAACCTAGATTTCAAGGTAGCTGTGGAACAAGAAGAAGCGCGTCTCCGTTTACTTCATCCTACTCCAAGCGACATACCGAGTTGTCTTAGCACGTTTGATGACTATCTTGCCTGCAGTTGTAAGAGAGCTTGTTACCGTCTTGTCCAAAGTTTGACATACTACTTGCATAGTAATTCGCAACCAAATCAAAAGCATTTATAGGTTTGGCCACAGAACGAAAGAGTGCGACCGCAAATACGATGGTTTCAAGTTTTGCTTGACGCTTAAAATCATGCACCCAGAGGAGCAACGCGAAACATGGATTCGTAGAAGAGCAGAGTGGTGGGCTCACAGACGCCTAGGAAAAAGTAGTGAAAATGTGTGGGATATTCGAAAGTGCGTCTCCTTACTCTTACAATTCTTTTTTTGCTCAAGTAGAAGAGGACAGAGAACCCATTCAGTTTCCCAAACCCATTACCGAGGAGATGATGCGTAGTACTAGTGTGTAGATATTAAAGCTCCGAGTGAACACGCTTTCAAACTCAGAATTCTTGTGACAAGTCGCGTTCTTGTCATTAACCATGGTGAGGAATCGCTGATTCACGATGCAAAGACGCGTTAATCATCATTTTTCAGGCTTCACGCGGTTCAAAACGTCAAAGAGATGCGTCTCCGTTACCCCCATCTTCCCCTCCCCAAGGACCGTCACTGGCGCGTCGTAACTCTCAGTCATCTCTGCCACCATCTTCTCCTCCTGCCCCCTTTTCAGACACGGATGACAGCATCGATGATCGCGATATGGTCAATGACATTGATGCAGACGGTGAAGACGATGGTGAGGATCTTTTTGGTCCAGAACTTCTTGAAGAGTAAGTGCCTTGGCATTTTCGCAGATCCCTTTCTAATCCTACATTTCTTGCAGAGATTATGCTCCCAATGAGCTTCTTGACAGATATTCTGATGCGGGTATTGATGATGATGAAAACATTGATGAACTGTCAGCTGCCGCCCGTCGAGCAGCAGAAATGAAAATGGCGCGTCGTGATCGAATGGAACGCTCCGGGAGACGTGGCCAACGTGCCGCTCGTAGAAGTCGCGCGCCAGCATTTATGGGCAGTGATGAGATGGAAGATGACGACATTATGGACGATCAATTGGGTATTTCAAGCATGAAAAGGCGCACAAGAAAGCAGTACGACGAAAGACGGGATATCGATGACCTTGATGGCGTTGAAGACGTGAGTCTTTGGTACCACTTCGTTTATGTCTTTGTGTTTTCATAACTGACCCTAATCCCAGGAAATTCCGTTAGAGCAATTAAGCGACATTAAGGCCAAATCCATTGTTGAATGGATTGCCCATGATCGTGTTCGTCGGTCTATTGTAAGGCACTTCCGCCAATTTTTGATGACCTACGTTGATGACCACGGCGCGTCGGTCTACGGTCAACGAATTCGTCATTTGGGAGAAAGTTAGTAAATTCGCTTGGTCTTTGTATTCCGTTTAACCGTTTCATTAGCTAATTCGGAATCACTGGAGATCTCATACCTGCACCTTGCAACCTCTAAACCTATCTTGGCCTACTTCCTGACGAACTCACCAACTGCCATGCTAGAAATTTTCGATGAAGTAGCGCTCAACGCAATCCTTGTTTATTTCCCATCTTACAAACGCATTCATTCGGAAGTCCATGTCCGTATTGCTGATCTGCCTTTGAGTTTAACCTTGCGAGATTTGCGTCGAGCTAACCTCAACAATCTGGTCCGTGTCTCTGGTGTCGTCACGAGGAGGAGTGGTGTCTTTCCGCAACTCAAGTATGTCAAGTTCGACTGTCGAAAGTGTGGGGCCGTTTTGGGACCATTCTACCAAGATGCATCAAGAGAGGTTCGGATCAGCTTTTGTGCAAATTGCGAAGGCAAAGGTCCATTTACAGTAAATTCCGAGCAAGTGAGTTGAATGATTTTATGCCGTATATGCCAAGAGATCAAATTTCAATTCTGCAGACTGTTTACCGCAATTATCAAAAAATGACCCTGCAAGAGTCTCCTGGCTCTGTCCCCGCTGGTCGCTTACCGAGGCATCGTGAAGTCATCCTGTTATGGGATTTAATTGATACTGCGAAACCGGGTGAAGAAGTGGTCAGTATAATATGACTTTTCTGTTTCTGTGATCTCATGGTGGTACAGGAAGTGACTGGCGTTTATCGCAACAATTTTGATGCTTCACTCAACTCCAAAAACGGATTTCCAGTTTTCTCGACTATCATCGAGGCGAATCACGTCAACAAGAAGGAAGATCTCTTCGCCGCCTTTAGGTTGACGGAGGAGGATGAAAAGGAAATGCGCAACCTTGCACGTGACCCACGAATTCGTAAACGAATCATCAAATCGATTGCGCCTTCCATCTATGGGCACGAGGATATTAAAACAGCCATCGCCCTCTCACTCTTTGGCGGCGTTCCAAAGGACATCAATCATAAACATCGCATTCGTGGTGATATTAACGTTCTTTTGCTGGGAGATCCTGGGACGGCGAAATCGCAATTTCTCAAATATGTTGAAAAGACGGCACATCGATCTGTGTTTGCTACTGGACAAGGAGCCTCTGCTGTTGGTCTCACAGCAAGTGTTCGCAAAGATCCTATCACTCGAGAATGGACCCTTGAAGGAGGCGCTCTAGTTCTCGCAGATAAAGGCACTTGCTTAATTGACGAGTTCGACAAGATGAACGATGCCGACCGGACTTCGATCCATGAAGCTATGGAACAGCAGTCCATCTCAATCTCGAAGGCGGGAATTGTGACTAGTCTTCAAGCCCGATGTGCAATTATCGCCGCTGCCAATCCAACCCGAGGGCGATACAATCCGACCATCCCGTTTCAGCAAAACGTCGAGTTAACGGAGCCTATCTTATCACGTTTTGACGTGTTATGCGTGGTCAAAGATAATGTGGACCCGGTCATGGATGAATTGTTGGCTAGATTCGTGGTTGGGAGTCACCTGCGTAGTCATCCCAAATTCGACAAGGAGACGGAGGAGATAGAAGTGGGGACGTCCTTAGATGCGGATGCAAGTCCACTGTCCACTTCAAACATCTCTTCATATACTGACCCATTGCTGTAGATTATATCCCAAGACATTTTACGCAAATACATTATGTACGCGAGGGAAAAGATTCGACCTAAACTGTTCGATCTCGATCAAGAAAAACTGGCAAGACTTTTTGCTGATTTACGACGAGAGTCGATGGCGACGGGCTCTTATCCTATCACTGTTCGTCACCTCGAGAGTATGATTCGCATGGCCGAAGCTAGTGCAAAGATGGCGTTGCGCGAATATGTCCGTGCGGATGATATTGACTTGGCTATCGAGGTTGCTGTCGGCAGTTTTGTCAATGCACAGAAGTTGAGCATCAAGAAAACATTGCAGAGAGTAAGTCCTGCTTTTGTTTTGCTTTTTTGTTATGTTGATGGTCAATTTCGTTCGCTATTTAGGGATTCAGAAAATACCTAACACAATCGAAAGACCACGAAGAGTTGCTAGCGTTCTTACTCGGCGGGCTTGTGAAAGATAAAGCCAGACTGTATCAAGTGCAACGTCATGAACAACCACAGAAGGTCACGGTCAAACTATCAGAGCTGGAAGAGAGGGTAGGTTGTATTCATCAAGAATTGGAACTTCATATTTACTCTGATTATCGCAGGCGAAGGAACACGACATCTTTGATATATCTCCCTTTTTGAGATCCAAGCTGTTCTCGACAAATGGTTATATCCTGGTAGACAAGGTCATCGAGAAGCATTTCAGGATAGATTGATGCATTCAAGTGCCGTTTGTGGTTGTAATTGCTTTTTTATCCTGTGTAACTATGTGTGTGTTGATATTCGTTAGTTGCTTGATTTTTGAGAGCTGCAGTTTTGTAAATAGATTGGAGTCGATACCAAATAGATATAAGATAATAACGTTGTAGGTATGAATCTAAGACGTGTGCCCTCCATAACGGTGGTTTTTGATGTAAAATTGGACATCGTTTCACGAAGAAACTTCGCCCTCTATTGGAGGTTTCGGTGGTGTATTGAGTTCAGGAGTAACGTCACCATCAAAATTTTCAGTACTCGAGGACTCTGGGAGTGGAGGTTGATCTTCGTCGTCGTCGTTCATAATTTCTGTAAAAAATGTCACCCATATGACTAAAACAAAGAACAATATGTCCCACCGTCAGCATAGATTTCAGGATGAGCTCTGAAGCAGTTCTGCATATTTTGGAATTTCTCCACACAGTTGATTCCCTTGGGCTCTGCTTCTGAATAGACGAAGCAAGAGAATGCCTCTCGAAATTCTGGGCCACATGGGCCATGAGCCATTCCACCAAGGCATGGACAGTCCCAATTGATTTCGCCGGTTTCCGGGTTGAACGCGCCTCCTCCGGATGCAGGTGAACCTGACGAGTCTTCCTCATCTACTTTATTTTCGTTGTTTGCATCTTCAGAGTTAGTACCTGTATCTGAGCCTGTACTAGAAAGAGGCACTTCGTCGTTCGGAGGTGAATCGGAACTGGAGGTGAGTCTGGAGGGCGGCTTTGAGTGTATTGATGATAGTGAAGAATTTGACGTGGAATACGGTGAAGCTTTTGATAGCAAGTTAGCCATATCACAGTTAATAATTGTCTGTCTACATGACGACGCACAGTTGTGACTGCTTGGGTCATCATCTGAAGCGATATGACGACTCTCCCTCAACCGCCAAGTAAGGTAAGCAGTTGAGAATACGGAAACTCCAACGATGATTTTGGCTGTCCTGCCAAAAGAACTTGTAGCGTTGGATACTGGTGCACCTGTGTGCAAACATCGGCGCAGAGGGAGACGAGAGATGCGGGTGAACATTTCGTTACAGAAAAAGTAGAAGTAAGTATGGAAATAAATAATAAAATTATGGTTATAATTTATTACGTAAATCATTCAAGCATCTCGCAACTGTGCCGACTGCTTCTTCGACCTTCGCCTTGTCCTCTGCTTTTACTCGTCCCATGAGTCGTCGAAAGCGGTCAGGATGCCACCGCAGCTGTGCATTTCGGATCCTTTCCTTGCGCGATAATTGTGGAGAATGTAATGGACAAAATAGAAATGTCGCAATCGCTTCTGGTGTAATGTCTCCAAGACCTCTTGCAGGTTGGATTACTGGCCACGGTATCGTCTTGAAATCCAAGGGGTCCAAACTTGTCATCAACGATATCCATCGTGACTCGTAACCTGTCCAAGCATCAACAACCAATTTGTCCAATTTGGCGCGATCTCTGATTCTCTTCTCCTTCTCTCGAATGAGTTCTGCGTGCGCCCGCCGCTTAGCTTGTTCAATGCGCTCTCGCCGCTCAGCCTCACGCTTTTCTTCAAAGCGTGCTTCGATCCTTCTGAGTTCCTCTTGGATTCTTGCCCTTGCTTTCTCCCGTTCTAGTGCCACTCGATGCGCTTGGTCATCCTTCATCCGTATATCCTCTCCAATCTCATAGACGTAGATGACTTCTTCCCAGTCCTGCGTTCGCGACTTGACCAATGGTGATCGCGGTACCATGTAAATTTCTTTTCTGCTGCTGTGGCAAAACGTCTGCTGTTGCCTAACCCAGTCTTCAGTCTTCATGCCCCGCATGTCGCCTTTCATAAAGTCCTGCTCCGCAGCCCATGAAAATGCGTGTGACATCTGTTTCCACGGTGCATCAACATTAGATGGATAAGGATGTGCTTGGGGTTGCCTGCAACTTGGGTGGCGCTGGCCAGCTCTACTGGATGTAAAAGAGGGGGCAGTCATGGAGTTAGGACGATTCGCAGTGAAGACTCGTATGCGAAGCTCGCATAAAATGTTTTCCAAGCATGGACGCAGTTGGCTTGTGATACAAGAATATATATGGATCGGATATAACGCGTTGCCTGAGCATGATAACCATGCTATCTACATGACGCAAATATTAGTCCACTAGGCAACAGTTTGTCCTGTCGCCGTCAGATCTCTCCATGATTGATCGGATTGAGGCTGGACCACGCTTTATTAACGTGTTATAAGTGGTGCTCATGCGAAGCACGACGCAGACATCACTGACCAGTTCGTTCCCCACGTTGCGACATTGAGGGCTACACGCTGTGATTAAACATGCCAATACCCGACCTTCGAACCCAGACAGTAGAAAACGTTTCGATTTATCTGACGAAAAGTAGATCAAATTCGTATATAGGGATCGGCTATAATCACACAATAAATATTATACTAGACTATCCGGAAGGACACGGAAAACAGACGGTTAACGAGAGGCAGATGTTTGGAAATCGTCCCTTGGATGTGAACAAACCAGAGAGCATATGTGAATTATAATAAACTGAACAGAAGCAATGAGATTAAATGTACACTGGGTCACACCTATCAGTGAAGATTAGCATAATTTCGTAGAAGACAACTCTTTACAACGACTTACGGGATTGTTAAAATACGAGTTGGAACTGTTAGGATGGGGCGGTGTGATCGGGAGCCCCCGCTTGTAGATGTGACAAAACAAGAGGGATTGCGCTATTTTGTAAGCAGTACATCTCTAAGTCTCGAGCAGTCCAAACGTGCCCTTCAGGACAACGATCTGGAGAATTTGTGTGGTCGCTCAAATCCTGATTCAAATCGTTGCTTTCACGGGAATTGTTTGGTGATCGATGACTCAAGTCTGTCTCATTTTTACCTCCCTCATGTCGATGATAAACTTTGCTCCGAGACTTTGAGCGAATGTGTAGATGCCCAGTGGAAGAGACAGATCCAATGAAAGGAGCGGGGGTACCGTTAGAGTAGGAATTACTTGGACGATAGCATGAAGCCGGAGCTCTACTTGAGTCCATTAAGGTTTCCTGAAGGACCTTAAATGCGGTTGCTTCCGCAGCTGCGTGGTATTTTGAAACTTCTGGAAGCGATGGTGCTCCACAGGCAAGATCAATGTGCCGCTTCAAGGAGGTTGCCCACTCGTTCCTGATGATAGTATCATCAATGCTGAACATGTACCGCCTTTTTGCCCCAGCCTGACTGAGGAAAGCCAACTGGAATGTGTTTCTCATGAAAGCACGTTCAACAACGACGGTGTGGCTAAGAGGAAGTCCAGAATATTTCACTGCGTTGGGTCCTGATCTACACATCGTTATGGTCTTGGAACCCAGCGATGTTCCTGTTACACGGAAAGACGCTTCTGAGCTCCTTGTAAATTTTAGGACAGGCGGGTCGAAGACTAAGTCTTGACCGTACAGCTCGATGGATAGGAAAGGATCAGCTTGTGGGAGGCGGAAGATGATGGGCTCAGATTGGGCTTTGTAGGTAAGCCTAACTGGTAGCTGTCGTTTTACCGTAACGAGGATATCTTGAGAACCACCGGCTATTGAAGGGCATGCCTGGCATAGACGTTCATGGAATATCGAACGATAAAGATCGGCCAGGTGTTCGTCAGAAACTAGGTAACGAATATCGTATCTCCGGAAGGCATCCCGGAATTCCTTGCTCGTAACAGTGCGTCTGTTATGATCTGTGGGACCAGGCTGCTCCGCGATACCGTCGTGGAGAAGCTCATTGAGCTGAACAATGGCTCGCACAAGGCGGATAGCCATGTCTTTATCGTACGCGACGAACCTAGCATTGGCCTCGTACCAACGGCTGGAAAAAGAATCCAAGAGATACTCTAGAGATCCATATGACTGAGGCGTTCGGGGTACATTCACTGAGTGCAGGAAGACGCGCAAAGCCACATCTACCCTAAGACCAGCGAATCCGAAACTGTCAAGGTATGATTTCAAGACTGCTTTTGACGTTCGCTGGGATAGATATTCCCCCAGCCGACTTTTGTCTAGGTCTAGGATTTTAAGGAGCAGTTGTCCAAGCAAAACAGAGTTGTCTGGCATATTAGACTTTGAGAACAAGGATGTGATGGCATGATCAGGATCTTTGGAAAATTGGGAGATGAAAGAACGAATGAGCGGATTGCGGGAAGAGAGGGCATAGTTAGTTGTCCTAAGTTGTCCTTCTGACCGGTCTGAGCAGAAGCGTATGTTTCGAAGAAGGACAACACTCTTGACGGCATACTTTCTGTCAGGCAAGCTTGGTCTATAGGCATCTATGAGCTTGTCTTGATCCCATGTAACAGGCTTTGCAATGACTAGAACATCACTGAAAAGAAAGAGGAAACGATCTTTCACTGTGTTCGGATTGACGACTTGCAGCACCGGAGATGAGAGGATCAGCTTGCGTGGCGGGTCGTCAAGGGCAGCAGCCCACATTGGACTTCTGGTGCCTCGAGCAAGTTTCTCATCAAGACGCTCAAGCACTATTGATCCCGGAGATTCATGAACTCCGAGAGAATATTGCGAAGATGTGGTAGACGACGACGATTCAGAAGCTGTAGCTGCCGGATAATCGCTAACGGAAGATGGATCAGGCGTGTACAATCTCGTCAAAGATGAAGGTTTGGTGGGGAATTTATAGGGCGATTCAGGTGTAACAGTAAGATCCAGAGGAACAATGTTTTGAACCCTCGGTGTTTGGTCATTATCGAGATGATCAGCTTGCGGTGGTTTTGTTCCATTTATGAAGACGCCATTCCTCATTGGTCTCGCCACATGTGGTTTTTTCACGAGGGTATCTGAGTTTGCGCTGGCAGGAGCAACATCTTCCCATTCAGTGATAGGGTCGTTCTCTTTCGTCCCAACAATATCAGAAAGAGAGGGTTTTTTGTTCGTGATAATAGTAGGCTGGAAGTCCATAGTAGGGGGAGGGGAGAAAGTCACGGAAGTCCCTGGCGATGGACCTGGCGAAAGTGTCTTCTTCTTGGAATTCTTGCTTAACCATTGTTTCACGCCAGGAAGAGTCATTGGAAGCTTCAGGTTGTAACTGTTGCCGTTCTGAGTCACAGATGGGGATACGTTGATATAGTCGTGGTGGTAGGACGAAGGTGGACTTGTGGATGCAGTGGCATCCAAACCGTATCTAGTAACTAGTCGTGAATCAGAGTTTTGGTGAGACAATTTCCGCTCGCGATTGGGCTCCGGAGTTTGTGCAGGGGTATTTGATGACGAGCTGGCCAAGGACTGACCCTGAGCGTCCTCGTGACAATTAAATTGCATAGAAACGTCTGGACTCGAAGCTGAGGCAGAAGGGTAGCCCTTTGCGCGTCGTTCCTCCTCCAATCTCAACATACCAGGAAACGGGAACAGTTTCGCATTCTGATATTTTGACATATCTGCAGAAGACGCAGGTGGAATGGGAGACACGCTGCTTCTTGGAGGTGCATGAGGGGCCAAGGATAAGATAGACGCAGAGGCGGATGGGGACTGCATGAGAGGGGGGGCTTGTACTTGTACTGGAGAGGGGACCGAATCTGCTTTATCGGTCTTTGCACTCGTTAAACTTGCACCACTCTCACGACTGACGCTCGAATCTGTATTATCCCGTCGTTCCCGTGTCAGAATGCTGTTTGTACGAGATCGTCGCCCAGTACTGGAACCTGCTCTTGAGAATGTATTTTTTACTTTCTCCCATGTACTCGCGGAGGGATTTTCGATTCTTTTCGGAGAGTCGTCCCAATCAGAGTATTCCGTTGCTAGTGGTGACCGATCGCCACCTTGAATACGAGATGCAACAGATAGCCTAGTTGGAACAAATTGCGGAGACGTCGAACTATCGCTGGCCGCATGAGCAAGGGATATAGCTTGAGAGATCGGTGCAGGTGATGAAGGTGAGGCCGGGATATAAGACGGAGGATTTTCAGGCGAAGTTTCTGATTCAACAAAAACGCTCTTCGAGCTGGAGGATGCGCGAGGGGAAACGTCATACACTTCGGGGTTGAAACCGTTTGAGGATGCGGCAGATAGCGGCACATCATCTTCCTCCTCAATTTCCAGTTGACGCTCAAAGTCTTCAATTGGATACACCTCCCGATCGGCGACATCCTCTTCGTCGTCGTCGTCAATCGGCATACGTATCTCAGGCACTGTGTAAAGTAAGCAACCAGCCAGACCTCACGATGATACAGAGTACATACCTGGGGAGGCCACCCAACTAATTTCACGATCGTAGGTCTCTGTTATATTTGCGTATGGCGTCCTAGGCCTAGCCGTACTTCCAGGATAAAGCACCTGTTCTTCCTCTTCATCGCTTAAAGCTTTCTCTTTCAGAGGCGTTGTAAATGGACTACTTGGATACATATCAATTCTTGAAGGCCCTCTCGAACCCAGATATACTGAGATAGTAACAGCTGAAGCAGGGGTTGGATCTGGAGAGCCATTTGAAGGTGCATCAGATGAATGTGGCATTCGGAATGGATCAAGAAAAGTCCGCTGTGGTGTGCCCGGCAGTCCAACATATGTCTGTCCAGGTGAATTTCGGTCTTCCTCGTCTGGATCTTCTATCAAAACGCTTCTGCGACGGGTCTGCTCCGGTCGATCAGCTTCCCCTTCCTCTTGTTGCACTATAGGTGGTGAAGGTGTACTAGCTGGCAGAACTTCTTTGCTTTGGTCGCGAGAATTTGATAGAGGAGTTGTAGATAGAGCCCTAAGTTCAGCATAATGGTCTTGTAGGACAGGGAGGGGCGTCAGTGGGATTGCAGGGGTATTCGGATTCGTTGAATTAAATTCCGAATCAGAAACACCTGCATTGGCATTAGAATTGACAGTCGTTGAGGTCCTCCGAGATCGCCTTCTTCTACGTTTCGGAGTTGGGGAGGGAGCACCTCTATCTTCCGCCCCACTGGTAAGGTCAACGTCGGTCTCTTTCGTGATCCTAGTCCCAAGTCGGCTAAGCATATTCTGTCGGGCCGCTATACGTTCTCCCCCAGATACTGTATTATTTCGACCGAGGCTCGGTGGGGGTGTTGGTGAAGGTGAAGGATCGTACGTTTCGGTGCCACCAGTCAACTTCATCATGGCCATCCTCCGTCCAGTTGAAGGGCTTCCAGCACTATTTGAACGCATCAGACCCTTTTGAAGATCTTCTAATGTCGGAAGAGGCGTCGAAGGGGAAGTTCCAGGATAGAATAAGGATAAGTCAGTCGGTATGGTGGTTGGAGATTGGAGATGTGGAGGTAGTATGGGTAGGAAGGGACGACGAGATGGGGTAGGTGATGCAAGAGGCGGAACAATGGGTATAACGGTGGTAGGCATTGGTGGATTTTCGTCCTGGGAAGAGTCTCCGCCCAGAGGCGGGGGCGACTGCGGCACTCTCGTCTTTCCCTTCATGTCTTTCGAGCTTCTTGACCGCGAGCGAGATCGAGATCGTCGTTTTTTGGTGACCTGAGACGGGGACATGGACCGTTCCTCTAGTTCTGTATCCAACTCGACCTCAGTATCTGTAGCTTTTTCAACAGGAACTGGATTGTGATTGACTCCAGAATTCTTGTACTCGTCGGACTGATTCTCTGGCTCTTGATTATCATTGTCTTGTTGATGGTTTGGCTTTTCCTCTTCGCTATTTAGCTTTTCTTCCTCGCTTGCAGCCTTCTCTCCTTCACTGACAGCTTCGGAGTGCATGGGTGGTCGTCGGCCATCCTTCATCCTCGGCAGGGAAGCTGCGCGTTTGAGTTTAGCCACGGCTAACATTCGTTGCTCAGCTCGCGATGAGTGAGAGTCTTGGTCCGCCATTGTAGACTGAGATTAAGCGCTGAGAGTCAACGAATAGAGTTGGATAGCGTTTAGAGGCAAACATACCGTTCAAGAACACAAGACCTTTGCTTCAGATATATACTAGGTACTGGATTAAGGAATAAATATATACATTTTTTCATATTTATAAGGAAGACTTACAAGGAGGAAGGCAAACTGTGGATATTAAAACAACGAAGCCCTAATAAGTCATGTATTGAAGAAAAGATGCAAAACACGTGGCTAAAAAGATTTGCCTCCGCTCAAATCTTTTATAACGTTTGCATTACAAAAGATTGTCCTGGAATACATATATAATAACTCAGGGTCTTTCATTCTGTTTGGGTTGGTACTTTTCGCGGGTAACTTTCCAGGATACCCGAGGTACCTCAAAACCTTCAAGCAGTCTCGCGTACATAGTTCCTCCAAGACGTGATACGCACTGCAATTTAGCAGGATCAACGGTCTGTCCATCCCCGCTGAGGACGCTTTCCCGGACATGAATCTTTCGAATAAGACCCAAAATCACTGTCGTCGTCGGTTTATCAGAGGGGTTAAAACCAATATCCTTAGCATGGTACAGCTAACTCATTTATAAGAATATGAAACGAGAAGCAACAAAGCAACATACCTCGCATTCCATACATATGGCACTTTCTCGGACGAAAGGCGGCTCAACATCATGCTGTCAGGAGTTCAGAAGTTTGATTGTAATAAGATCCGAATCAAACTTACGCTGTTTTCCTTACTAAGACCACTGAAAATCCATTCGTCATGGTCTGCAGGTGACTCTACTGAAGTGGAATTCGCCGCCTCTACAAAAGGTTCACTTATTATGCTAACTGTGAATTCCTTGGAATTCAGGATATTATCGCGGGTATCTTTTGGCCTTCGCTCTGAGAGACTGAATGAGAGACTGATCATTGGCGGGTTGTGAGAAACCTGACCAGCATTAAACGTTAGGTTCCAAGTACGCAGAGATGTGCCTGACGAACCATGGAGAAGTAACTAAGGCATTTTATATTCCATGAGCACAGAACTTAAACAAAACACCAGGCCAAAAAACGTACCTGAATGGCGCAAGATTCGGAATACCATCCAGGGACAAAGTTGACACTAGGGCAATGGGTCGGGGAATGATGGCAGAAGTCAGAATTTTATATGAATCTCTATAACAGAGAAATGAATGTCAGATAAAAATGTAATGCGTCGCGGGTGTAAATTCCTTACCTGACTCCATTCTCCAGGTTGGTAAAGTCCCATGTTTTCCTGCTCGCAGAAGTAACTTCTTTCCAATGATGCATTTCAGGAGGCAAACCGTCACCAATGCGCCATGACGGTGAGGGAGAATCTACCAGCTGGAACTTGGACGTGTGGTCAAATGGTGGCCGTGTCGAATTACAGCGCGAAAAGTGATAGAGAAGTTGACGCGATGTAAAAATTTTCGTTCGAAACCCTCCAGGTCTGAGTCTCAGTGGTATCATGAAGCGCGTCAAATTGATTCGGGCCGTTTGCGAAAAGATAAAGGATTATAAATAAATAATACCCGACACCCATTACTGATCTTCTACAATGTCCAGCCTTGATACTTCTGTTCTAGATTCATCTCCTTTGCAGGGTTTCTACAGCTGGACCGACACCCTCAAGAGCGTGTATTATGGTCCAGGATCAGTCGTCCATGCATTACCCAAGTTATTGGATACACTCGGTGTCAAGAAAGCTTTGATCGTTACTGGAAGAAGTCTCTATGAAAAGGTAAGTTTAGCAATGACATTCAATAATGAAGTCTCAAACTCCTGTCCAGACGGATGTAGTTAGCAGGGTCGAATCAATTCTCAATGAATGTGGTGCTTTCGGCACGACATTCTTCGAGATCGGCGAGCATTCGCCCATTTCAGGCATCCGCAATGGGATCCAAAAGTACAAGGAAAACGGTTGTGAATGCATCGTATCTGTCGGCGGTGGTTCCCCCATCGATGCCTCCAAAGCTATCTTATATAACATTCAGAAGGAATCTGGAGGGAAAACACCCCCACAGATTGCAATTCCTACGACTCTGAGCGCTGCCGAATATAGTGTACGTTTCGTTGCAAAAAAAATCACCCCCTCCTCACAAATTTTGCAACAGGTGGGCGCTGGCTTTACCAATGATGAGGGGCAGAAGGTTGCCGTGTCCTCACAGGAATTGGCCCCTGCCGGAATAATTCTGGATGCTGAACTCACTTTAGCAACCCCAGAACGGCTCTGGTAAGAATCTGTTCGAGACGCCGACCATTTTTACAAAATGATAAGGTCGCTCATGCACCAACAGGCTGTCAACGGGTATCAGAGCCCTTGACCACGCCGTTGGTCAGTGAATGACGCCTACAGAGCACCAGTATTCGCTGACACCATGCAGAAAATCTTTATAGGCCGCTGGTCTCATCTCCGATCAAAGTTCTTTGCTACGCTGCATTGGCAGATTTGTTCAAATACCTTCCAGAATCAAAAGCCAACCCTATGGCAGTGGACATTCGACAGAAGCTTCAGATTGCATCTTGGATGAGCTTGTGGCCAATGAAAACTGAAGGATACAGGTCAGCACGCCCATAGATCTAAGTTGCAGATATTATTATGCTAGATCTTCTAAATCCAGCGCCTTGGGGTTGTCGCATGCACTTGGACATAAGCTTGGGGCACGATACGGTATCCCTCATGGCATAACTTCGGTTTTCCACTTCTTTCCACTGACATCAAACAGACGCTGATTTGCACAAAATCATAGTGTCTCACATTAAGTCCGACTGTGTTTTTGAAATCCGAGATCGCATCTCAAGCCGACAAGGAAGCTTTGGCATTGGCGCTTTTCTATCTACACCAGCCTACGACGGGATCCTTAGAAGGTGACGTTTGTCGACTTGCAACGTTGATAGACGAGTATGTGGAATATCTGCGTTTAAACCCTATTGGTCTAATCTTCTGGCAGGCTTGTCATAGAGTTAGGCCTTCAGTCCACCCTTTCCGAATACAAAGTCCCGAAGGAGGATTTAACTTCCATCGCCAGTGCGGCCTTAGGTAACGACAGTGACCTCCAGTTGCCAAAGGTTGTAAAGTTGTTGGAAGGCATTTATTCCAAATCTAACTTGTAGTATGAGTGATTGTATAGTAGCAATCGAGAGATAGTCGTGAGACGGGATCGAGACTTGAAGCTTGACCGTTGCTTAAAATACCTGTTCCGCCTTCATGCTTCACATGTCATAAACGGGGCCCCAGTCAGTTGACTAGACATCCTGCAAACCTTTCTTGCAAACCGCCCAGTATGTTGAGACGAACGATTGGGCGGGTTTTTCTTCCGCTATCGCTCTTATTTAACGGCAGGGCTATGTCAAGGACACGTATTTCATGCGGGTTGTCGTGGCAAAACAAGGTCCCATCACTGAGATCTAATAAATTCAGGGATCCGAGTCTGCCCAGCTTGTTTCCCCGACAGTTTCTCCGTTCCAGCATGCAGCAAATACGATCTCATTCGACGAAAGAGCCTCAGGAAAAAGCGGTCAAGAAACATAATAATAATAACGAAAATGGACACGAACATTCTGTTACCTCCGGCAAGGATGAACTTCACACTCCTTCACATTCCATTCTCGGGCATTCACATATACACGGAGAAGATGAGCATACGCATGGACACGACCCGGAGCAGATATTGGCTGCTCTGAAGGGCTCTGGTGAGTGTGTGATTAGACAGTGACTGTTCAGATGTTCAATACTAATAATTCATTACTCTCCAAGGTGACCGTGGAAGTCGAATAACTCTCATTGGACTTTTTTCCAACGTGGTCCTAACTTCTGCCAAGGGTTTCGCTGGATGGTATATGCATTCAGCTTCCTTGCTTGCAGATGCCGGGCATTCTCTAAGCGGTTAGTCACTAGAAAAGGTTGGAGTGATAAAGCCATTTTAATCACATCTCACCCTAGATTTGCTTGGTGACTTTGTAACTTTATTCTGCTGGCGATTATCACGAAAACCTCCATCCGAAAGATACCCATATGGCTTCGCCAAATTTGAGACATTAGGGACTACCACCATCTCAATTTTATTAATCGGCGGTGCCTTGGGCGTTGGATTCCATTCCTACCATCTTCTCATCGTAACTCTTAGTGAAACAGCAGTGAACCTTCCACCAGGCCCTTTGCAAGAAATTTTGCAGCTCGTGACGTCAACTACTCCCCTACCTAAAATCGGACATGGACATGTTCACGCTGTCGATCCGAACGCCGCATGGTTCGCTGCTGTGAGCGTGTTGACGAAGGAATGGTTATATCGTATTACCAAAATCGTGGCTGATGAAGAGAAAAGCCCGGTACTTCTGGCCAATGCCATCCATCACCGCAGCGATGCATATTCTAGTATCGTTGCGTTCTTCGCCATCTTGGGTACTTGGCTTTTCCCTGCATTCCCTCTGGATCCTATTGGTGGTAAGTACTCAACTATTGCTGTTCTTGGCTCACTCTAATGCACCGTAGGACTCTTGGTTTCAATAATAATTCTACGGCAAGGTTTTGAGCTCCTCAAGGGGGCTTGGGCAGATCTCACCGATGCTAGTGTATCACCACGAACGCGACAATCCCTCACGAAAATATTAGAACCTTTGGTTGACAAATCAAGGACCCACCACCAGCATGACACGAATCTTAACTCATGTCCTTCCTTATTATCCATTCAGGATCTTCGCGCGCGTCATTCAGGATCTTTGATGTTCGTAGACCTAACTGCCGAAGTTTCCGGACTTGTTACTATTGCTCAGGCATCGACGCTAGAACAAAAGATTGCACGGACATTAAAAAACGCTAAAAAAGAAATAACAGAAGTTCGCGTAACTTTCAAGCCACGTTCAGGTTGTAAGCAATAAAAGATAGTCGGAGAAGTTCAAATAAACTATTAAAGTGGATTCCACATTGGGTTTATGTTTTGTGAGTAGTCAAGTATTTTATACCATCAGACGAGCGACATTCCATTGATTTTTGATTCTTCTGGTAATTACGATACCCAACTTTGAAGCAATGTGTATAATAAATGTATACCACATGTGTCTATATTGATGGCCAAATGATCAAACAAACAAGGAAAAGATAGTGTTCTGCATGTTGCCATCACGTAGGGCCTGAAAGACAGGGTCAGCGACTACGATGGAAGTACAAGAAACCATAAACGAACCTCATAGATCTTCGATATATTCTGACCAACAGATAATTCATCCACACCAATACCATTCGGGAACAATTCATGATTTTCAGAACCATGCATTCTGATTCCCAGACCCTCCCGAATAAACTCGTATAGACGTTTTGTTCTTCCAAGATAAGGACTTGCGGGCGCGTGTCCCCTACCTCCTGAGAGGAAGGCCTTTCGAAGAGTCTCATGCAAGGTTATTGCCCTTGTCGAGATATGGGAGCGGAATCCAAAGATCACGGCGAGTGAAGGACTCGGAGCAGGACCATCATTTGACGACTCTGCGTTACAGAAGAAATCCATAATTACGGATGCACTCGACTCGGCTACTGCGCGCATCTGGTCTGCACTGTCCATGATGGTTGTTTTATCAAAAGTGTGCTGCATGACAGTGAATAGCTTGGAGGAGAGGGTGTTTAGTTGGGAAATAGAGATGAACGAGCCGAATGAGGAAGCCAATTCTTCTTCTATGATATTCTCGAGATGTTGGAAGAACTCGAGTCGGAGAGTACGTAAATCCAGAGCTTAGAGAGGTCAACGAAAAAAACTAAATGAAAGGGATTAGCACTAATACCTTGGCAAAGAAGATACAGATACGATGATATCAACATCGACAAAACATCGAGTGACGTAACCGTTGCTCGAGCAGATATGAGAGCCAAAGAACTATTTAGCCACAGAACAAAAAACATCAGTTAGAGCTGACACTTTGAGCGAAAAGACTAAACACATACTTGACTGCCTGGTTATGCATCTCCGCCGACTGGATATGCGTAGAAACAGGATTCGCCAGATATCCAAGTTCAGCAACATATGCAGCCGTAGCAATATCAACGCCTTTCCCGTGATAATTCAAAGAAGGATCAGTAGCAGCAAGCGAAGGTGGAAGACCATTATTCATAGCTGGGTTACAAAGCTCGGTGCTTTGAGCGAATAAGATCTTTCCGATGTGGTGTAACGCAAGCCGTGTTTTCTCCATCGCGTTCGTGACTGCCATCGCTTGGAAGTTTCCGCCATGGTGCGTGAGACCGGTCTCGGCCTCGATGAGGGGATTATCAGTAGCTATTTGGGATTGTGGTCAAAAAATAGGAAAACCCCAGATGGAAGATGAACACACTTGAATTGCATTCTTGGGTAATAGATGCGAAAGCAGATAGTATATCTTCAATTTGGGGACCAAGGAATTGAGGTGCTGTACGCAAAGGATAACGGTCCTGCCTCAACGAATAACGATCGTCTTCCAATCCAACTTCATCCTCATGCAACTGAGCAAGCTTGCTGCCTTGCAGAAGGTTCCAAATGTTCTGAGCACATTCAACCTGAATGGGGAAATGTATAAAACGTGTTCAACCCTGCTGTAACTCTTCTTTTATAATAAATGGAAATTGACTTACCTGGCCGGGATGAGGACGCGCCACAGCATGGATGAAAGAAGCATATGAGCCACTCGAGCCATGAAGTGCTTCTGTTCCCATGGCCGTGCAAACCTGGGCAAGAAGACAGAGGTGGACTGCTTCGTGTATGGCAAGAGCCCCAACGGCTGCAGAGACGGCTGTTCCGTTTACTAATCCTAGATGTTCTTTTGGAGCCAGGATGGTAGGTTCGATGCCATGGGCTAGCAAGACCTCGTGAGATGGGGAACTTTTGCGGACACCAAAGGCCTTAGCGCCGTGGTAAAGTTGGATGGACTGGTTGCCGACTAGAATAGGATGTTATTCGCAAAATCAATAGCAGGAAAAACCATATGACCTGCCTAATGCACCTGCAATGTAGGATAAAGGAGAGAGATCTAAGGAAAAAACAATCGGTAACGCGTCGTTTGTTGTAGTTTCGCCGAGATGTGCTTACCTCCTGAGGCAGAGATACTTCCTCGTAAAGGAACAACCGGCGTAATCTGAGCAGACAGCAATTGTTCCATTTTTTCGATAAGTTCCCATCTAAAGCACCAACGAATCCCAATCAACTATTCCACCACCGAAAAATGTGAATTTAAAGAAAACCAACCTGACACCAGAATGTCCACGAATGAGAGAATTCATTCGGACCAAAATGGCAGCACTAAAATTATGTTGTTAATTAATTAATTAATTAACTGTCAATTGCAAGGGAGAATGACAGACCGGACCCAAGCCTCTGGCATGACAGTTGAATTGCTAGGATCCTGAAGCGGTAATACGTCAAGAGGTTGAGAGGACGTCGGGAGGATACCTATATGCTGATGCTGGAGAAGTGCATGGCCCAGAATTAAAGGCTTGTCCGTTCGAGTATCAGCTACGTATACCAGGTTTTATGCACATTAAGTCAACCAAGTCCGTACCCATGATATTTAAGGAAAGAAACGACGTACCACTGCCACCGAATCCTGTAGATAACCCATAGATGCTAGCACCACTTTCAACTTTATCGACAACGATTTGACGACTGCTTTCTACGCGATCTTTGGTGCGCTTAGAATCGTCGAGTTGGACGGGCGCGGCATGACGGGCTGCTGCGACGATAGCAGCTACTGACAATGTATGACCATCGACTTTAACTGGATGGTGAGTTCTGGGTGGAAGTTAACATTTAGTTGGTGATAAACGATTTGCAGAAGGTTGAATATGTACTTATGTTTCCATATCTCACTCTGCGCCTCTATGAATTTCGACAACAAAGGTGTAGTTTGATTCCCCAAGATAGGCGGAGATTGAGGAAGTGGTGATGGTTGGATCAAACTTGTCGTTGTCGTTGTCGTCGTGGAACCGTTCACCTTGACGTTTTTCAAAGAGTTGGCTTCGACATTCGCGGCAGTGCTATTTAAGACCATTGACACAAACTGGTTCGAATTCGTCGAACCATGATGGCCCTTTTATACGTCTATCCACGGATGAGATCCGACGAGGCTTAATAAGGGAAAACTAGAAGTGTCAGGATATGGGTTGGATCTCATAAAACAAACCGAGCTTGCAATGATGAATTACATAACATGCCTTCGAAATCGCCACTCTCTTACTAGTACAACATCAGTACGGAGTTTGACAAACTTGCTTATCGTCCCTTATCATTGGTTCTATGATCCACCCGTACGCATGTCTACATTCAAGTTGCACCCCAAAAGTTATTTTCTTTGGCGATATCATAACTAGGCGAGGCTGCCCGTGTAAAAGAACACATGCCAGCAGCGTTGTTGGCCCTTTATCGCCCGGAGCATACATTACTTTAGAATTTCTGATCCCTCATCTGCATCGGATATCGTTAAATAGGAATGGCGAAGGCAAGATGGTAATTCTCCCAACGTGGTTCAGAATCCAGATCTGCATGCTACCAGCTGCGACGTTCGAACGGACGCGAGTATCTGAATAGTTTCTTGGAGGTGCGTACTCGATCGGTGACCAGTGACCAGCAATGATCCGCACATCGCTCATCGAATCGACTCTACGCGATGGTTGTTAACTACCCAGCGCAAGTTGTCAATCAAAACTTCTCGCAAGAACTCTCGTCATGAGAGACCTGAGTGTTTACGGTATCACTGCATGAGAATTTGAGAGATGAGGAGCGAACTAAAGCAGATCCCCCCAAACACTGCCAACCCACTCGATACAATCTCCCAACTTCCGTACAGTTTCACCGATAACTTTGCGGAGAACGACATCTTCGAAACCTGGGATGACCATCCTCTCTGCTTCAGTTCGATGGGAGCTACTCGAAGGAGGGGGTTCGGACAAAGACTCTGAAGCCACAAGTTGCAGTCTCTTCTCTGAAATAGAAGTTTCCTGTCCTCTCGGGCCTATGCCAGTCATCATTTTTTCGGGTATAGGTCTCCGAGTAGTAGCAGTAGAGCCATTTAGAACCACAGAAGAAGAGCTTGAAGAAAGCCACAGTTTTCCCAAATAATCCTTGAGTCGTTTCTTCAATAACAAGAAAACGAGATCGTTGGGTCTCAGAATCCGTTCGACGGCCAACCGGAGTGTCTCTTCTTCGTTGGTGTTGAGTTTTCCAGAGGTGAAAGATAACTGCGTTGCGCGGACGACTTCATCTGCGAGGTTGATGATTTTGGTTCGGTCGGTATCGTCGTGATCTTTGGTGTTGTCAGAAGTGTTGATTTCTGATTTGAGTAGTATCCATATTCGATTCATGAAGTCAGAGTTTGAGAAAGATTGGGGTGGATGGTTTGCTGGTAAACGGACGAGAGAGCGTAACGCTGCTGCGATGATTATGGCTTGTAAGTGGTTTTGGAGGTCTAGTAAAAGAGGAGCCGAGAAGAAGAGTTGAGGTGGCAGCTCGTGCTGTGCGAATGATTGAGTAGATTCAGAAGGGGTTGTAGTTGGGAGTCTGCACGACACTGGTTTATCGGAAAACAAAGCGTGGAATAATCTTGAGATCCATTTGTCATAGTCTGGAGTGTCAAGTGGATTGTCTAGCCAGGCACGCCAACTAAGTCTCACGACGTCCTTTGCTCCCCATATTTTGAGAACAAGATCCCTCTCTCGGGATTTGACATCATTTGAGAGGAGATCAAGTAGTTGTGAATCTGTCATAGAGCCAATGACAAAAGTACTGAGATCTGACTTCATCTGGTCGGCGAGAGAGATGATTTCCTTTATCATATCTACAACGAATTGGGGCAAGGGTGATGGTGAGGAAAAAGACGCCAATAAAGTGTCTATAGTTGGATCTCTGACCGGTGCGCAACGTTGACGGAGAGCAAATAGTATTTCCTTGAGAAAGGATAGAGTTGAATGTAGGGGAGATGACGTAGGAGGTAAAGGTGATGACAAAGAGACGAGTATGGGATGAAATGGTGGAAAGAGGGGTACCAAGGCTTCATGGAGATCCAAGTATAGGCGACTAAGCCGAGGTAGTTGAACTGAAGGTAATGGAGAAGACAAAGAATCTAGAGCCTTTGGAGTATTAAGCAGGTAGTACATACATCATCATCCGTCATTCCTTACCTCATTCCAAAAGGCTCGATGGGCAACTTGTGTGACGCTGTGAAGAATAGTGTTTTCTTGAGGCACATCGAATTTAGCATTTGTTAACATGGATATCAGAGATTTTCCTGGAGGAATAACAGTATCTGGATCTGTGAGCAACATACGAAGAAAATAAATTTGGTTGAGTGACTCTATGGTGAAAGGAGACATAGGTGACATGTGGCTGTGAAACTGCTCTTGACCTTGGATGTCACCCTCCTCTCATGCAAATCCTGTCGTCGCATTCATCATTGGCCTCTCAATTGTACTCTTGGCTTCAATACTCAACGCAGCAGGTCTTAACCTCACAAAACTTGACCATGTACGCTCATAACACGTATACCCTCTAATGATTCTGAAACATCTTCAAAAGGTCCGAACTAGTGTAATCCCAAAGTCCAATCGCAAAAGAGATTGGATGCGCCCTTTATGGCTGCTCGGCATGCTTCTTTATATGTCGGTTCCCCTCCCACCACAATTTTAACATACTCATGCCTCAGTAGTCTCTCCCAACTCATTGGAAGCACTCTAGCCCTGGAATACATGCGAGCTGGTTACTTTCTCTCTCTCTTTTCAAACCATTCCTCTCAAACTTTCTTGACAGAATACGTCGCCCCTCTCGGTTCAACTTCCCTCGTCTTCAATTTCCTCTTCGCTCGCTTCCTCGTAGGCACCCCCGTAACGCACAACGACATCTACGTAAGTCTTTCTCAAACAATCTACCCATTCCAATCTCCATTTAAGTCTACAGGGCACCATCGTCGTCATTCTAGGCGTTATTGGCATCGTCGCTTTCGGTTCCATTAACAGCGGTCTCACCAACGAAACAGATGTTACACATATCACCTATCTCTGGCGACGCGGTGGTTGGCTGGGTTACTTCTTCTTCATGTCTTTTTCCCTATTTTCCCTCCTCATATTCACCACAAGACTCGATGCCGTGCTTGCTGCAAGAACAGAATTAGCTGCCGTTCCTTTCTCTGCATCACGCCCCCCCGTCATACAAGGTTCTGGTTTGCCAATTTCCAACATGCCATTAACAGTTGGCGTAGGTCGGAGGTCATGGTTGAGGAGAATATGTGGTTTCTTCTTGGCTTTCAAGTATGCATGGGATGCCATGATGTCATTCGTTACCGACCGTTTGGAAATTTGGGTTGCACCCAAAGACGATAAACAAGTCGCCTGGACGCTAGGAATCGGATGGGCATGCTGTGGAGGCGGCCTTGCTGGTGGCTGTTTAGTTTTTGCGAAAGCTACGTGAGTAGGTTAACTGGCGGGTATTCTGAATTTTGGTCTGACTTTACACTTAGCGTCAAGTTATTATCTGGCTCCCTATCTCATGAAAATCCTGGAAATCAATTTGGACATGCTGCGCCTATTTTTACTATCATCCTACTTTCGATTACCGCCGTCCTTCAAATCATCTGTCTTAATCGTGGTTTAAAAGTATACGACTCAACCCTTGTCGTTCCCGTATTTTATGGTGTATACACCGCAGTCGGGTGGGTTCCCTGCTTTCATTTTGGTTTAACTTTGAGCTAATGCGCAAAACAGGTGGCTGGATTCACTGATATTCAACGATGAAGTCGGAGCATACCAGTCATGGACCCTTTTCCTTATTTTCGTATCCATCCTCGTCCTAATAGGAGGCGTTGTTCTCTTGACATTCAAAAAACCCGAACCTGCAGTAGGAAAAATAAAATCAACCAGTTCTCCACGGAACAGACGGAAACGAAAAAGTGGCAAATCGAAACAAGTGGCTGAGCGTGGCAACGGCGAAGTGGGAGAGGGCGATTTGGATGGCGATGAAGAACAGGCGCGCGGTGGTGAACATGAGGTGTTGTGGGCTGTAGGAGATGCTAGTGATGATGATGATGATGACGAAGATGTAGATCATCATCAACACCCCTTGCATCAGGATTTACCCAACGGGAGGATAGCAAGTGCTGTAATAGGTGGAAGTCAACGGCGGAATTCAAGAAGAGCAGTCAACGAGAGGACTGGGTTGGTGAGTCCTGAAGATGAAGGCGACGATGGGGATTTTATGGATGGATCACGGATGATGGATATGAATCAGAGGCGGTCGATGGATCCATTTAGAGATGATGAACGTCATGAGATGCACAATGTTTCAGGGGAGATCAACTCACATGGGAGACCACAGCGATAGAATTTTTCTGCTTATTACACGCGTTATATTTATGCTCCCTTATTAGCCCGGTTTAATGTCCTCATTTACACTTTTAAAATACATCAAGAGTATGCGTAGTTATTTTTTTCATGATCAAAACAAGTTATGACCGAATGAACCTGTTCATTTCCCGCAGCCCGGACAGCAATGAACGACATCATGCACGAATACATCACATTCTGAACAAAAATCATAGTGACAATCTGGACATCGATATCGGCCGATGGGGCTTAAACCCTCTTTGGCGCTTGCTGTTTTCTCCGGGAACGGTCGTGCGCATGCGTGACATATCGACGAAGAATTTGGCGCATTATCCGCGCTCTGGCTGTAGCGAAGCGTACTGTATATCAATATATGAAGGATGAACATTTAAAAATTATGTGACTTACACAGCTTCATACGGTTTCACAGGAAACAAATGGTGATAACTACGCGCCAAATGCGGTGAGCTCACAATCATCAACCCGCAGATATCACAATCTGTAGGTACATCGCATACTTTGGAGAGACACCGTGGGCATAAAAATCCTTGGCTTTTCAGTTCAGAATGACATACGCATAGACTAGGCGGGGATGTATCTGGGAGCCTGGTTGGGAAACCCATCATCATCAAATCAGCTGCGAGGTTATTGGCTGCGGCTGCGCCTGTCCCTGCTGTGCGGGATAAGGCTTTCTGGGCGGGTGGAGGGACGAGTTCGAATAAGAGATCTTTGAAGTGACCTTCGTTCATGGCTACTCCGAATTGACCTACCTTAGAGTTCGGTGAGGAACTGTTAGAGGCGAAGAGAAAGACATACCGCCTGTTTTGTCGCATAGGTCACGACATATCTTCATCTCTGCTGCGAGAGCGACAACTGAGATGCGAATTTTGTTCTTAATGCATGAGTCTAGCGTGTCGTGGATGTTTCCGGGGTCGCATGTTGTCAAAGATCCGAAGAGTATTATTATTTCACGGGAAGAGTGAGTTGGAAGGTGACTGGAAGATATTAACGTCAACAGAAAAAAAGATAAGGAATTCAACAGCATACTTCATGCTGCCTCGAGCCATTTCGATGGCATTTTGGAGGCTTGGCTCTCCTGTAGGCTCTAATTTATGTCTATCCGCAATGGATTTGAGTACGTCTTGAGGATTTCCTACCCAAAGAGGACAAAAGAGAACAAGTCAAACACAAGTCCCTCACAAAGCATTGATCACAATATACCTGACATTTCCCCAACACGTTCCCCAAGTCCCGCACGCATCCCAACAACCCCAATCTGACCTAGAGGGTTCTGATCAAACCACTCGATAATGAATTCACGCGCATACTGTAACATCAGGTCGAAGCGCGTGGGACGCATATCTCGGTCTGTCATGGACGATGAGAGGTCGAGGACGAGGACGAGGTGTCGGATTATGGTACGTCTGATGGCGGAGGCGGGTGCAAGAAGTCTGGAATATAAGAAGTGTAAGGAGGTGGTATTCGCTTGTGCAGAGGATGGAAGCTGGTTGACCTGCGCCTCCTACCTCTTGCCATGAGATCTTCAACGGAAGTTTGTAAGCTACCAGCTTCATCTTCTTGTACTGTATCCCATGAACGCGTAAATGATGCTTCCCAAGTATATGCTTGCTACAAAAATCAATCATGATACTTATTTTATCGAATCTAATGGCAAACTTACTGTATCTTTTGCTTTGCCTTTCCTCTTGTCTGCTTTTCGTTTGTCGTTAATTTTAGCTTTGTTTTTTCCTTTGCTTTTATTCGTTGTTTCTAGGTCGATGGATATGTCAGACTCGGAGTCGACGTCCATTGGGTCATCCTGCTTCGACATGCTTGAGGAAGTACTTTTAATGGGAGGATGCGCCTAACTTTTAATGTGATTTGTCAGCCATGACTCAGGGCGTGGGAACACGTTTTATCTCGGCGTTTGAAGTGGCCAACTCGAACAGTCCATTGTCATGTCTCCTTAAATCCACGAATCTGTACTTTTATTGTATCCCTAGACTGTATCATCTATGGAAGCATACTTCCCCATCGTCTCCAAACAGGTGACACGAAAGAAAGCCCCGCAGAACGAAGAGACTCGAAACTTTGGCAATGTACTATCCAAGAAGTAGGCTCATTTAAATGTAACATGGTTGAACAGTTTGAAGACTTTGGAACTATCCCAGACGCGACTCAGACCCGCTACCTCTATTATCGGCCTTGACCGATCAATTGTTGGATACATTGTCTGATACATCTAATCCCATCACTCATTCAAATATTGCCGATCGTACGGGTGCGTGTTGAGTTTACGTTAAGATTCTCCTTCAGCTAAAGCATCACGACTAGATCATGTCGTAGCTTTCGCTACCGGTCACCAAGTTGGCGAAGGGCGTGGAAAACAAAGACGTTACATGTTAGATCGAACAGAGAAACTGTCTGCTCAACGAGAAACAACAAATCATGATGCCGGCATCTTGAAAGATACTAAAATATACATCAATGGATATCTAGAAGCCACGACTGATATCGAAATGAAGAAGATTATAACTCAAGCTGGTGGTCAAATTGTGTAGGTCCCTCTATCAGTCGAGTCAAGCATTTATGTTGTTGGTTGAGTCATGAGATTTAGGGGCACCGCCTCACAATGCACCCACATTTTAACGTCGCGAAGTCTGAGTGCCTCGAAGACACATCGGCTTTTGAACCAGCATTCGCGACATAAGAAACATGTCGTGAGACCCGAGTGGGTGATGGATAGCATAGCGGCGGGCAAGAGACGGCCCGAGCGGTCGTACCATCTTGTCAACACGTCCGCGAGCTCTTCTTTACAACACTTTCTAGAGTCCTGAACACTTCTATCTTCCCACAATGACTCAAGGGGCTTCGAGGCTACCTATCGTCACTCCGTCTACGTTGTAGAAGGTTTATAACCGAGGTTGGCCGTGTTATCGGACATTTAACGGACATCTGACTCGTTCTCTTCTTACATTATGGACAAGATGGTCATGAATCTAGTACTTAGGAAGAAGTTACGTCCTTATAAATCTGTCACAGAATATGGCTTTTGACCTCAGAAGGCCTTAGAGCCTGTTTAATTTCCTGATGGGTCAAATCGAGCTAACTTTATACAGTTTTGCCATGCCTATCTCAGCATACTTGAAGTCATTTGTCATAGAGGGGGTTTTCGAGATAAGTATCTTGCTTGATTTTAATAACTATGTGGGCCTTTCGTGTGAACCTTGTCTTTCGAACGAGACCTATTAGTGCTCGAGGACTTAACAGACGTTTTATCAAGAAGGCCACCCATATTTTGGCTCTATTGTTGGCAGGTACTTTGCGATGCTCACTGTTTATTGTATTTGAAGCTCAAATCCTTGAACATTTGTCAATTTGCAGATGATCAACAAGGATGCGACAGTCACGCCCTTGAAATAAATTCTTCGCACCACAGAATGAAGGTATTATATCCTTTAAAATAGTAGAATTTAAGGTACTGGACCGTTGCTGACAGGAAACAATGCCCTTCGTGACGAGTTCGATGGATAGATCGTCGTGTATGGAAATCACGAAACGCTCTATTAAATTCAGTGACCTTTACTTTGCTAGATCCAGCTGGTACCGAGGCCTAAGTCCACAACCGTAAGTTACTTACTTCTGACCTCGTTGAAATTTGATTGAAGATGCTTGGAAAGATTACGTATACTTTAGAACGCAATGTAACATGGAATATCAACATCGATGCTGAGACACTCATCATACCCAGCGGCCACCATTACTGGAACTTTAAGAATCTCAGTACGCTCGATTCCATACCTCTATGTGGCTACGGATGGTAATTAATTCCGGCTGGTGAACTCCGCACTGTCGACAATACTCCGATGGATTTTCGAAAGGAAAAATCCGTTGGTTTAATTTTAGGAACGAATTTGCGGTACTAGTTAGTATGTAGTGGGTCTTCCGGGGAATTTTTGCTTGTTCAAAGATAACTCACATCTGGAACTCCATCCAGGCAGCGTCGGCTTCGATAACTGCTGGCTTTTCGATGTGGGATACCAATTATGGAATTAAAATTGAAGAAGGCAAATACAGAGTTGATATAAGTACTCACTAACCAAGGAAGTCGTTGCAATTAGATAATATCTGCCGTGACAAACAATTATAAATAATGTACACATACTCGTTGGTGTTATCCTAGGCTCGTGACCAGCCGGTTCTTACTAATCAAACGATTCGGGCTCCGAAAGGTTCTGTAAGAACCGGCTGGGAGCAACGGGGAAGATTTAAGGGAGTCACACTTGTCACAAAAGACTTAGTGAAATTTTGCATAATTCTAAGACATCTCTATCATCTAAATCATCCTCGCTCTTGTCACTTGAGGTTATGTTTCCACATTCAGTGTCCATGTCCAGTGCCACATAATCAGCACCCCATTGTAGCAAAGGTAGGCTCATCTTCAACAGCCTGTTGTTCATGTATTCTGCTCATCCTCTCGTCACTACCAACAGCTTTGCTCTCCATATCGGCACTGTCCATGCTTGTGGCCTTACCCACAGCCACCCGGCCCACATCTGAGCCTCCCTCCTGTCATTGTAGAAAGATTATGGCTTCTTTGGCAGCAACATTTTCTTTGGCTGATGCTGGAACTACCTGTTTCATTCATTGTTGTGCCTGAAGGTTTCGGAATGCATCATTATAGTCAGAAGCTGGGTTTTTGTTTCCTTCAATGGCCCACTTCAATGACATTTTTTACAGGCTAATCGTCATCATCCAGCACTAACCCTTTTTGGATTGTGTACACCTTGTTTTTGTCAAGACTCTCGACGAGCGGTAGCAATGAGGTTTGCAAAGTGCGTGTCGTGTCCCTTGGTCAGTATATCATTAAAATTCTTTGACAGTTGTTGGTCGTTTCGAGCCTCAAGAAGTGCAATAAGTATTTTTTTTTTTTTTTTTTTTTTTTTTTACCTTGTTTTTGTCAAGACTCTCGACGAGCGGTAGCAGTGAGGTTTGCAAAGTGCGTGTCGTGTCCCTTGGTCAGTATATCATTAAAATTCTTTGACAGTTGTTGGTCGTTTCGAGCCTCAAGAAGTGCAATAAGTATTTTCGGCGTTCGCCAGGTCCCAAATCTGTGAACGTTAATCCCACCTTCACACTACTCAACGCTCTCACATATCTCGCAACGCCCATCCATTCTCGAACACACCCATTGACATCAACATTATCAGCGCCACCTACACTACCGACAACACCAATGACCCATCATGTAGCAACACATCTCGGAATGTAACCATACTCAAGGTTCATGATGCCATACCTTCCAACCTACTACTCACCTTAACCATACTATATACCCACCTTCCACTCCCAAATACCCCTCCAACTCAGTGGAAAACACTGTCTCACATACCCAATACTAGCTCATCATCTCAAAGCTTACACTCAAACTTACCTTCTCGGGACCCTTCTCATCCTCAGTAGGCACACTTATGGAATATATATAATGTTAACTCTTGTATTTGATAGCATGTACATAAAAATTTGAGGAAATACTGAGGGAATTGCGGAAATGAGAAAAAGCTACATGAGTGCGAACACGAATTTTGGCTAAGTCCCTGTCACAAATTGGGACCCCCTTAAAATCTCCCCGTTACTCCCAGTCGTTATGCGGTGTCCCTTATTTTCAAAGTCCGATAGGTGATGTTGTCCTTGTTGTTATTGATGTTGCACCTGTTTGGATGCAGACACGGCATAACGTACTGGTAGCGAGTCTAGTGTTATCCCTGCATCCAACTCGCAGCTGCATCATGGGAATACATTGCATGCTTTCATGCCAATTCATACAAGTCCTTCTGCCGCAGGGAATGCGCGACTTAGGCGTGTGCCACGTTGTAATGATATTGCCTCATAAGTAGAACAGGTACGAAGAGAAACCTCGCTAACGTCAACGAACTTGTACTGGAGTACAACTTGGAATGCTCTATCAACCAACTTCTTACCAGCTGAGGATCCTCCTATGTCTCGGTTTTTTCTCTCTCGTCATCTTAGTCCCTCAACTTACTAGCAATATCTCAACGTTTCTCTTGTCGAGATCAAGAGTACCTTTGAGTCGACGACCTCTACATGCCACTGCAATCATTGCGAAATGCCGTCACCTTCAAATGCAAGCGGGACCTCATCAGGACTTCCGTAGTCGTTCCCACTCTGACCGTTTCGAAGAAGGTACCCGACCAGTCTTGGTCAAGAATGCGACAATATGGACAGGAAGAAGGAATGGCACTGAAGTAATTCATGGCGACATAGTAATGGATAAGGGAATGATCAAAAGCATTGGACGCCTTCGAGGCGCGTCGTTGGGATTTTATGGGGAACGTCTCATGGTCTTGGACGCGAAGGGCGCTTGGATTACACCAGGAATTGTGGATATACATTCTCACATTGGCAATGAGCCTTCTCCAGTTCTATCAGGTATGGGGGACGACAATTCCCTGAAAGGCACCATTCAGCCATGGCTTCGAAGCCTGGATGCTTTGAACACCCATGATGAATCATACCTACTGTCAATTGCGGGAGGAGTAACGACTTCACTGGTTCTCCCAGGATCGGCCAATGCTATTGGTAAAATTTCCACAATACTCGTTCTCTTGAAAATAACTCTATTCAGGTGGCCAGGCGTTTGTTATCAAGCTTCGCGAGACAGCAGAACGATCACCTTCGTCCATGCTGCTCGAACCGCCTTATCACATCAACACTTCGTTTCCAAACCCAGAGTTACCGCCAAAATGGCGGCATATCAAGTAGCTATTATTTTCCACTATCATGTGCTCGAGCATGGCTAATCGGCTATCGATGTTCATGACAGACATGCGTGTGGTACGTTTCATTATTATTGTAAAAGTCGACCCTCTCCTCAAAAAGCGTTAAATAGGTGAAAATCCAAGTGAGGAGGATTTAATTTAATTTCGAAATCTGACTTAGTTCCCATGATGTGTTAAAGGCAGTGTCTATCAAGATACACGAATGGACACCATTTGGGCGTTCCGTGAAGCGTCAGCCTGCGTTCCTCTATTCATCACGTAGTCTTGACTTCCAGCCGCTTAGTTACAATACTGCTACTCAAATCAAAAAGCGGCAGGATGAATATTGTGCACGAGCCATTTCAGAAGACTGGGAAGACCTCGGTGATTTCCCTGAAGTATTAGAATGGGAGGCACTAGTTGATGTCCTTAGAGGGAGAGTCAAGGTAGTGTTGACAAATAGGAATTGCTAGCAAACGATTTTGACGATTTTGTACAAGGTTCACGTCCATGCCTACGAGGCTGTCGATCTCGACGCCTTAGTACGGGTAAGACCCGTTAACGGTTGTGCTTTAACCAGATAGATCTCATCCTTTTGCATAAGCTTACAAACGAGTTTAAATTTCCAATTGCCGCTTTTCATCACGCTACCGAAGCATATCTCGTTCCCGACGTTTTAAAGCAAGCCTATGGTACGAGGATGTTATTTATCTATTTTATCCCAGCAGCATACAGAACACCCGCCTAGGGAAAGCGCCTGCCATTGCCTTGTTTGCCACAAACAGCAGGTGGTGCCTCATCTAGCGAACGCGATAAAATCTAACAGTTGATAGATATAAACGAGAAGCATATCGTGCTTCTGAGTTCGCACCTCGTATATTGGCCGAACATGGGCTTACTGTGCTCATGAAGGTCAGCTTCATACATTGTTTCTAGTCGATGCTTAGTTGACGGAGCCTTAGAGCGATCACCCTGCCTTAAACTCCCGACATTTATTATATGAAGCACAGCAGGCCTATTATTATGGCCTGCCTGAGAATCTTGCAATTGCATCAGTGACGAGTAACTCTGCCGAGGCAATGGGGATGGGCCATCGAATCGGTTACTTACAAAAAGGTTAGCAAAAGAGGATTCTGTTTTCCGTTCTAGTTTGACATGATGATAACGGTCATAGGTTATGATGCTGGTACGAACAAGCTCATCATTTCGTCTCGCCACAAACTTATGGTGAATAGACTTAGTCATCTGGGACAGTCATCCAATGGCTCTGGGCGCTACTCCCTCTCAAGTCTTCATCGATGGCATCGCTCAATTAGAGGCACCGCATATTGTCTCCAAACCTAAAGCCTACCAACGAACTCCTCGAGTACCTAACTTTGATAATGATGCCCAAAATGCTGTCGACTACGAAGGGTTACCGCCTCTGACACCCAACAAGTCTCCCATCAATACTACTATAATTTTCAAGAATGTCAAATCATTTTATCAGAAGAAAGGCAACATAATCGAACAGGTCCTGTTTCCTCAGGAGATAGGTGGTTTCAGCACACTTGTGATTCGTGATGGTTCTGTCATCTGCTCTGGAGATGAACGATGCTCCAAAATGGCTACATCGGACTTCACATCCTTCTTGACGATTGATCTGGAGGGAGGGTCCATTTCGCCAGGTTTTGTCTCTTTTGGTTCTCCACTTGGATTACAACATATCGAACAGGAGCCGTCGACAAACGACGATATTGTTTACGATCCTCTGCTTCAACCCATTCCAGATATTCTTGGTGGGAATTCTGCCATCATTCACGCCGTTGATGGGCTTGGATATAGAAGCCGTGATGCTCTGTGTGTACTACCATATATTGCCACTTTGAGGAGAAGCTGACGATTGCCTGTAGTCTGGCGTATCGCGCTGGGGCAAGTTGTCGTTGTCTGGCCA
Organism: Phlegmacium glaucopus; assembly: GCA_015039465.1. Classification (NCBI taxonomy): domain Eukaryota; kingdom Fungi; phylum Basidiomycota; class Agaricomycetes; order Agaricales; family Cortinariaceae; genus Phlegmacium; species Phlegmacium glaucopus. The sequence goes on along the minus strand of MU130381.1, from coordinate 143,918 downwards.
AGAGTTGTTTTTGATTATTGTCAACAGGTAACAATGGGTGTGACCTATCCCAGCCATCAGGGATTCTACTCTGGCCTTGGAACGGCTTTTTCCCTAGGTGTATCTCACAAACTCGAGCAAGGTGCCATCATACAAAAAGTCACTGGCGTGCATATCTCTGTCCGGCATTTTTCGAAACTTAGCATCAGCACTCAGATAGCTGCCTTACGAAAGCTGTTACTCGATCCTCAACAAAACTCGGCTGGTAATTGGTTCAAAAGGGTCACAGCAGTCGGTATAATTTCCAAAACAAGTACGATTCCTGCTAATCAAACCTCATACTAGGGGGAAATTCCATTGGTCATCGAAGCACACAGTGCGGATATCATTGCAACTCTGATTACATTAAAGAAGGAAGTAGAGGACACAACGAGGATAGAGATGCGCCTCACTATTACTGGTGGTGCGGAGGCCCATCTATTAGCGAAAGAATTGAGTGCGGCCAATGTTGGTGTGATTCTCACTTCATCACGACCTTTCCCATATGTTTGGGAAGGCAGACGCATGTAAGTGAATTGTTGTTTTGCACTCCATCGACCGCCTATGCCTAACTTGTCATTAGTTTGCCAGGTCCGCCAATCACGAAGAACAGTGCAATTATCGAGCTTGTCACGAATAAGGTTGTTGTAGGTATTGGTTGTGAAGGGATTTGGTCTGCACGAAACCTCCCCTTTGATATTGCCTGGGTAAGTTCTTTCCTGGGCTCGATCCATTTGAGCGTCAATACAATGTGTACACTAGGCTGCCATTGAAGCTGGGGGCCGAATTTCCAAAGAGGAAGCCTTTGCACTTGGCTCGCTGAATATAGAGAAATTGCTTGGCGTTGAAGTCCCAGAAGACCAGGTGGATTTGGTTGCGACTCGAGGAGACGACCTTCTGGGGTTCGGTTCCAGAGTGTTGGCTGTGATCTCGCCAAGGGAGCAAGCAGTTCATTTGTTCGAGGACACCATGTCCATTCCAAACTTACTATGATTTTAAATTACTAATCTAGTCATGCATTTATTTACGTAATAGGCAGACGCGTTTGGACTGAGTCTTGCCGACATTGCTGGTTCAACTTTTCTAAGTTCTTTTCTTTCAAGCATTGACAATAATGACGAAAAACTCCAAAAAAAAGACTGCCGGCCACGGAAAGCCGATAACAGACTTCTTTACTCTTGCTAATAAACCTCACCCTCAGCCTAGTAAATCGCGGGTCTCTCCATCAGTGTTGTCAAAACCAAGTTCTTCTCAGGACATCAGAGTAACAGGTGCATCAGAAACCACAGAGGTATTGTTAACCGAGTCGAAAGTCGCGTCAATCGCGTCTAAACCCTTGATCAAGTCCTCATCTAGAGTCCATGGTCATGATTTTCTTGATGGCTCAGAAAGCAGTTCCTCCCATTATTCCACGAAAACGGGTTTATCTAAACCGCCCTTTGCTTCTCCTGTTGCTATTTCCTCCTTAAAACGAGTGCGATCACCAGATTTTCAGGCGCCCGTCAGGGCCTCTACTCCACTTAATAGCAAGAAAGCCATGTCTTACAGCGTCAAAACCCCTAACCGTCGCAGAGGTAAATTTGATAGCGATTCTGATGTTGAGACGACGAATACAGTTATCTACGTAAAATCAACGGTGTGCTATAACTCAATATCGCATTGGTCTGCTTATTCTAATATCCTGCCAGCCCAATCCGCAAAGTCGCAAGAAAGCTCGTCTTTCGCCTCCAGAAGTTTCTTCTCGGGTGGCCTCCCTTGTTCCGAGTAGCCAGTCTGACGAAGAGGACCTTACATCCATGAAGGAGCAAACATATCCGCCAACGCTTACTTGGGAAAACGATGAAAGCATGGAAATAAGTGTTGACAACAATCCAATATCTGAGCCAACAACAAAGAGTACATCTACGAACTGTCATAGCAGAACCCCAAATTCCACAAGCCATTCAACCGATCAAATGCTAACTTCCCCTGTAACGGATCATTCTTTCTCTGCACCTACGCCACTCCCCCTCGATCCCGCCACTAAAGCGGCACAAATCATTGCTCAGATCAAAGCAAGAGCCTATGCGAAATCCCAGTCCAGTCCCGAAATGGCCCCTCTTGAATTCAATGATGATCTTGACGACAGCAGCGATGACGATTCTTTCTTGCCTATTTTACCATTCGTTACCAAGCCGGTCAGGTATGACATTCACCATCTCCTTACTTTAAGACAAAAAGTTGAAAATCGCTTTTCTGCCCAGCTCCAAAGCCAACATCTTGTTAGCTGCTGGGTTTGAAGATACATCCATGAAACCCACGCCTCGTTATTCTTTACGGAGTCGTTCCCCGACGAGGTCATCATCAAGTTCCAGTCCCTCGCTAGGGCTCTCAAGAGGGTCACCCCCCAGGAGATATCCTTCTCCACCGAAAGTTTTAAAGGATCACACTGGAAAAGCGAAAAAGACTTATATCACCTATGATCCTTTCGATGCCCTTCTAAAAGAAAAGAAACTTGCAGAAAAGAGTGGAAAGGGGCGTGATGCCATTCGTCGCGCTGAGACAACAACCGACAAATTTGGTAAAGATGGTCTTCTAGATGGCTTGGATCACGAAGACGACTTTTGGAATGATCAAGTTGCGGCTGCTTTGGCTGTACAAAATCGAGATTGGCTCATAAACAGGCCACTTACGCCGGATTCAAGTAAAGGCAACATTGACTCTATCACGTTAGGGGACGCTGACAGCCAAAAGCTTTTTGGTGAAGATGGTGGGAAGGCTGTTATGGGGATTTTGGAACATGACAAGATTGCAAAAAGAGAAGTGCTGAATCGGCAGGTGCCAGGCTTACGGTTCTGGTCTCTACCAGGAGTGGCACACAGCACCACTATGGTGGTGAACGAAGCACCCGTCATCCCCGAAATCTCTGCTACCAGGCCTTTGATCTGCCTTCTGAAAAAGTCCATACAATGTGGTGGTATGTTCAATGCCTAGTTGTTTCTCTTCCCTGTCCCATAACCTCTTTCAGACCTTTCTCGGGCCGCTCTGATACTAAATATGGATGTTTTATCAACGATCAAACCTTTTGAAGAGTCGGCAATGGTTCGGTATCTTTGTGAACTAGGTATGCGCTAGCTACTAGTATCTTGTAGATATTCACTGATGCTTTTGAAAGCCCTTTCTTCAGGCCGTACTTTACTTAGTGAGCCTGCATCTCGGGCTCTCGAGAGTCACTGGAATTTAAGAAGCACAACATGCGGACTTTCATTCTCTCAAGTGTTGATCGCAGTTCAGCGTTTGGGTGTCGATGTTGCTCTTCTTTCTTCGCAGAAGTGGCCGGTTGATAGCATGCCGTATGCTGAGGACGTGACTACAGAGGTTCGGGAGGATTTTATTCGTCGTTTGGTAATCCTTGTAAATGCTTGTGCACGGTGAGCCAACCCTTATTCAGCTATTCTATGTGCTCAGGTATTTTACAGTGGCAGAAAGCTCCGGACAGAAGAGGCACCAGATCTAGTTCTTCTGCTGTTACTAATCGACACAGATATATCAACGTCCCACGACCTTCAACTTGACATTATTCAGGCAATAAATCTGGTTTGCAATTTTGTTACAAGTGAAGATATGGACTTTGTACGTTGAGATCTGTTCTTCTTCGACTAGATCTTGATGTGATCCACAGGAAGTAGCTCTTTGCTCAAAAGTGCTCAACTGTATCGCGGGGTATGAGCCCATGAATAAAGCCCGCGTGATAGCTTCGCTGTCCGCCGGGTCAGGTTCCACCAAGCGGATCGCCTCCTTCATTGCATACTGTGTTATTATCGATCGAACTACCGCCCCTGTTGTGCGCTTTTTATCTGTTTTATTCGCAATACGTACTGATGTTTTCTCAGGACACACACTCCGACCTTCCCCCTCTAGATGATGTTCTTGAACAACTTCACCCTCCTACATCCTTGGGCTCAAGTAAATTCTCGTTGTCTGCAACCACTAATTATCTTGACCTCGGGTACTATATCTCCATTCTCGCTATCGCCCTGTCCAATGTCAGAGGTTATGTCACTGAGGAACGTCGGGAACCCAAAACAAAGCATTCTACTTCTCATCGTCCTCTTAGTCCCCACAAGCGCATGGAGAGTCCGAAAGATCTTCAACTAGTATATATCGCGTTGGAGACACTTCACTCTAATATATGTACGTTGTCGATTTTGCTCACGTATCTATCAACTCACATTTTCTCCCCCATAGCCGATTCCAAAGCCCTTCACTTGGAACGATCACGTACAAAGGCAACCCTGAAAGGCTTGTCCATGTATATTCACTATCAGCGTGATTATTGGCTTAAGCATGATCGCGGCCCGCAGTCCAAAAAATTACTTCACTACTTCAAAAAGGCCCCTTAATTCTGTTGTATATCATACTATCTCGTGACTTCTTGCAACGATTTATCCTATCCATGGTATAAATTCTAACGACCCATACTTTACAATTGCACCTTCGGTCACGGTCGATCCAAATTACTACTTAGTGTCTAGATGTACATATCAAAGGCGTCCCAGGGATATAGGGATGAAATAGATTAATATAAATAATTTCTACTTCTCAGAAACAAAGTGGTCATTTGTCAAAATTTGATTGTAACCTCACGTTGTCGCTTGACAATTCGCCTTCATCTAGATCTAACTCTATGTCCCAGATGGGGCTCGGCTCTCTGGATACGTGACCAGTGGGTTGTATCTGAGATGACTCCCCTGACTTGCGGGTCTGCAATATAGATAATGGGGCAGTTGTCTGGTTTCGGAAAGGCTTTTCAAATGCATTTTTTATGTTCTTAACTTTGACTTGACCAAAACCAGGAAGACTTTGCAGCTGGTCAGCTGTTACTCTGGAAACATTTGCGAAACTCTGATATAAGTCAGTCAGGGGTTGTTTTGAAGGCATTTAACATGACGCACATTGAAAGATGTTCTTAATGTCTCGACGTCCGTCTTGTTGACTTTACTAATCGTTGTCAACGCGGTTCGTAATATGGTGTGATAATCTCTGTCGATACGCTCTTTGATGAGATCAGGTGATTTGAATTCGAATTGCTTGAAAGTTGTCAAATAATGACCTGCTTCTTCAAATCTACGAGATCAATCAGTAGAAAAACGCAGGAGACGGATTATATACATGTCACGAACGAGAAGGCAACTATCACTGTGATATTATTTATTAAACATGCCTGAATTTGCTATCAGAAATGACGACTTCCATGAATGTCCAGGGATTACCTTCGTAAGTTCACGTATGGGTTCGCGATGTTCTGACTGAAAACAACCATTTGGAGAAAAAAAATGAAGAATATAATATAATATCTTACAACGTCACATAAAATTAGGAGGATTCTGAGGTTGTAGGAAGTTCCAAGTTTGTCAATCCGAGTAGGAATATACTCTGGGTGAAGCCGATGATACTTGAGACTGCAGCATGTGAGATGGCAGCAGATGGCGAACAGTGCGTAGGATTTACCTCAAGAACAATACACCAGTCGTCCTTCCAACTTGATAGTCGGCTAGAATATCTCCGAATTCTTTGCCAACATTTCTAATGCACTCTAGGACCGGGTTCCCTCGCTGTAAACAGCGTGAGACGACCTTTTTTCCTTCGACAGAAGTGAAGATGCACCTGTAGGGGACTTATTACAATGTTGTTACCGGAAGCTGGGATAACAACGGGTGGTGCTGTGGAGGACATGGGAAAAGGGATGGACTCTGGAAGATCAACTTGAAATTCCCACTCCTACTTACTTATGGACAAGTCAGTAGTATACGGACAGCGGACAAGGTTCAATAGCAAGTCACTCTTGGTTGCTGTCTTCCTCGCATTTGCATCCCTCGCCGCCCTCAACGCCACCCTCTCGGATTGGCAATACACCAAGCATTTGGCTAATGTTCCTTACGATGCTGCAGAAATCCTCGAGAAATGCAATGCTCTAAAGGTTCTACCTGGTCCTCCTAGTAATTTCCACCAGAGATCACACTCAGACCGCTTCGTGCATGGAACACCGCCCACTCTCTTTAAGAACGCGAGCATCTGGACTGGACGCGTCTCTGGCAATGAAGTAGTGGCAGGGGACCTTTTAATAGACAAGGGTCTTATTAAAGCGATTGGGATGATCAAGGATAGCACTCTGACTGAGTATAAAGACCTAGTGGTGATTGACGCGGAAGGGGCTTGGATTACTCCAGGGTATGTAACGTAGTGCCTAACCTGATTGTATTTTCCTTGATAAAATTTCTACTAGCATCGTTGACCTTCACTCTCATCTGGGGGTTGACAGTTCTCCCACTCTTCAGGGGTCTGACGATACCAATTCCTTGAAGGGCCTAGTGCTGCCTTGGCTCCGGAGTCTTGACGGCCTCAACACTCACGACGAGGCTTATAAGCTTTCTATTTCGGGTGGTGTAACAACCGTCAATGTTCTTCCAGGATCTGCGGATGCGATAGGTATTCTTCCCAGTTCGGGGACAATCAACTAGGATTTATAACTTTTCACAGGCGGTCAAGCGTTCACCATTAAACTGCGCCCTACGGCAGAACGCTCATCATCCTCGATGTTACTTGAGCCCCCCTACAGCTTGAATGGAACCCACATTGACTCTTCGCTTCCCCCCCGATGGAGACAAATGAAGTAAGTTATATTTATATCAACAAAATTTGTGTGTCATGACCTTTTGTGATTAGGCACGCATGCGGTATGTTCTTGGTTTGCAGCGCCTTTTTGGTGGGTATCTAACTAACAGGATTGTGGCTGTAGGCGAGAATCCTAGTATGTGGACCATGAATAACTTTTCAGACGTAACTATTCATCGTTTTATAGGTAATATATACTCGGGTACCCGAATGGACACGATATGGGCCTTCAGACAAGGGTACTGTTCATCGTTCTGTAAACTTGGTATCTTCAATCGAAATATTTTCTATTAGCTATAACACTGCACAGAAGATCAAACAAAGCCAAGACCAGTATTGCAGTCAGGCGCTTGCGGGGCACTGGAAGGATTTAGGAAAGTTTCCGGAGGATTTGCAATGGGAAGCCCTCGTTGATGTGTTAAGAGGGCGTGTTAAGGTAATTTGAACAGTATTCTTTTGATTCAATTACACTAATCATGCTTAAGGTCCACACTCATTGTTACGAAGCCACGGATCTGGATGGTATTGTCAGGGTATGTCATCTACTGCATCAATCTCCAAAGGCAACTCATATTTTCTCCTTTCATCATTGTAGCTTACCAATGAGTTCAAATTCCCTATCGCCGCATTTCACCACGCTCATGAGACGTATCTTGTTCCTGACTTGCTGAAGAAAGCATATGGTTTGTTCTCGATCTATCTTCCCAAAAAGCAGAGATGATAACATGTTTCTGTTAAGGTCCAACACCTGCTATCGCACTATTCGCAACTAATGCACGATACAAACGAGAAGCATATCGTGGCTCAGAATTCGCGCCGCGTATCTTGGCTGAAAACGGGCTGAGAGTGGTAATAAAGGTAAGCAGACTTCGTGATGATAATGAAAGAAAGCGCCTTTAGAGGACTGATCTCTACTTGTCGCAGAGCGATCACCCTGTTATGAATTCTCGTTATTTGTTACACGACGCACAGCAGGCACATTACTTTGGTTTACCTCACAATCTGGCACTCGCATCTGTGACCTCCACTCCTGCTAATGTCCTGGGTTATGATCACAGAATTGGGTATATTAAATTAGGTATGATTTTGAACAACCTGAAGAACTCAACCTTGATGTGTACATGAAATATCCAGGTTATGACGCTGGTACGTTTATAGTAATCTCATCGCTCATTTTATTTGACGAAGTAATTATTTAGACATTGTGTTATGGGACAGTCACCCACTTGCCCTTGGAGCAACACCTAGGCAGGTCTTCATTGATGGGATCGCTCAAATTACAACTCCATATGTTGTGAACCCGAAACCGGCATCTTTCCAAAGAGTGCCCAAAACGCCTGATTTTGGTCAAGAGGCCGACGATGCCCTCAAATACGAAGGATTGCCGCCTCTAGCGCCAAGGCGGTCCGATTCTGATCTGGTCATCTTTACTAATGTTCATAGCGTCTTTTTGAAGGAAGGTGACGGCATACGGGAGGCGTTCTCTGCCTCTGAGGCCGGTGTCCCCGGTAATGTCGTCATCGAGAAGGGAGAGATTGTCTGCATGGGAGTTGCGTCCACATGTTCTGTAACCAAGCATGATGCCAATATCCAGCAAGTTGATCTGGAAGGAGGTACTATATCGTACGTGAACTCACTCCTCAAACATTTTGCGAATTTACCATAGCTCCTCTTTAGCCCTGCCCTCGTCAGTTATGGGAATCACTTAGGTCTCAACCATATCGATGGAGAGCCTTCTACTAATGATGGCTATGTTCACGACTCGTTGAAGTCTAATCCACCCAACATCATTGGAGAGGGTAGTACTATCAAAGCCGTTGATGGATTACAATTCCACACCCGGGACGCATTGTAAGGATTATGTTGTTGTTATAACATATCCTGACACTGGGTTTAGGCTTGCTTATCGTTCTGGTGTGACTACTGGGATTACTGCTCCTAGCTCGAATGGATTTTTGGCGGGACTGAGTACTGCATTCAACACCGGCCTTCCACATCGTTTGGCCAAAGGGGCTGTTGTACAGGACATAGCAGCACTGCATATCGCGATCGACTCCTCGAAACCCAGTGTAAGCACACATATAGCTGTACTGCGCAACTTGCTTCAAGGAGGAGGAAGAGGCGAGCTTGCAGCTCGCTTTGAAGATGTCGTACAAGTAAGTTATTATGAATCTCATCTTCCCGATTATGAATATACTGTTGCCCGTGCAGGGAAAATTGCCGCTAGTCATTCAAGTCCATAGCGCAGATATCATGGCTTCGTTGATTAATCTCAAGAAAGAAATCGAAACTGAACATGGAACTACCTTACGAATGACCTTTGCTGGCGCTAGCGAGGCCCATATCTTAGCAAAAGAGATAGGTGCCGCAAAAGTTGGCATCATCCTGAACCCCGCTCGCCCATTCCCAGCGACCTGGAAATCGAGACGTATGTAAGTAAAGTAGCACCCATATTTTCTTGTTCTTGGTTAATTTCCCGCAAGTTTGCCTGGGCCCCCTTTGACAAGGCACACTGCTGTTTCTTTACTTTCTGCATATAACGTGACAGTGGGACTCGGAGTTCAAGAGCAATGGAGTTCTAGGAATTTGCGCTTTGATATAGCCTGGGTGAGTTAGCCTTGTAATCTACCTATCTTATTGTTGAAGGAGGTATTGTTATTAGGCTGCCCTTGAAGCAAACGGGACATTATCCAAGCATGAAGCGTTTGCCCTTGCATCTGTTAATCTCGAACGTTTATTGGGTATTCAAGTGCCCAACAAAGACCTCGTCGCAGTCAAACACGGTGATTTACTCGGTTTCGAGGGCAAAGTGATTAGTGTAATTTCGCCGCATAGGGAGACAGTAGAATTGATGCAATAAGGTAGAGAGAGCTGGATAGCAGTATCGATAGCATTGAGAGGATATCAAGATGATATTTTATTTGTCCGGTTGGACAACGGAGAAGTTGAGAGTTTTTCCTTCACGAATTGTTTGATTCCAGGCAGACCCTGGGAGATCACATGGATCTGACGTATCGCATCTGTTCTGGAAGTCAGCTACAATAAGTCACTAGATAAAAGACACAATACCAATAGAAATGATAGTTCCATGTCTTCTTATGTCCTTTGGCTTCATAACAGGCCCCGTCATGGGATGAGTTGAAGGTATAACGACGAGGGAACACTGAACATCTATTAATGACCTCTCAGAGGGATGTAAGACAGAGATCACACACACCCGTTCATACCAATTACGGGCATCCTCGATATCCGAAGGAAATGAAGGCGATTTTTGTGGACCCATAACCTGAACGATTGCCTTGGCTGATTTCGTGACGGAGGTGACTATCATAACATCAACGCATGTGAACAGCGAGGTGTACACTCTAATTACCTCGGCGATTGACTAAATCAATGAGCGGTTTGCAGCCAGGACCATGGCCAATGAGGATGATTCGCTGTGCACTTGAAAGTCTGCAAAGGGAACGTCATGGAAGAATTCAAATTGAAGGCATTGGACTTTCTGGACGTAATTATCCCAAAGGTATATCAGCATGTCTCTACCCACATCTTCCATCAACTTCCCTCGCTGAAAACACTGGTTAACGAGGACTTCGGATGTGGAAACGAGACTTGCCGTATTAATGGATTTAGGAAACAAATTTGCATCGAGCAAGGAAAACCCTTCTTTTTTCACCCAAGCAATCAGTTCTTTGGAGAAATCAATCTGAAGGACATTCAGTTGGAAGATTGAAAGCAAGACATGATACCCACAAGATAAGACCTTTCTAAATGGACGTCGCATGTGGCAGATGACTCTAATTCAAGCCGCAAATTTCCACTTTCGAAAGAAGTGAGAAGGGTATTGAAACTGAAACACGTTAAACTACTTACAATTCATGCACAAAAATAACAAGAGTTTTGTTTTCAAACATATCTGATCTGGTGGAAAATCCAACAGCTGAAAACAGCGGAAACACCAAGGTATACGTACGTGCACATAATTTGAGACGAAAAGCGTTCTTCAAGTTCAGGACTTATCATCGGGACTTGCATCATGTCATAGTTAGTATAAAGATAATGTTGTCGGTGCGCTTTCAGAATTTCTGTTCGTAGAGTTGCGGTTAAAAAGAAACCAATCGTTAGGAAGCCATTACGTGCCTGGTATGGAAAAACTCGATTCTTCTATACCTGTCGAGAAATAAATTAGCATGAGAAATGAGGAGATGGAATTAAATGGAGCCACCTTCTCGTGGCTCACAGCTTTTTGGATCTACACTCTTCCAATACTGACTTTGCTCTCGTGCGACTAACCAGACAGTCTCTGTTGCTGACTCATTGGCCGTCATGGACCCTAATTCATCTGGCGGCTGTCCGAGAAGAACCCGTGCTACGGCCAAAGCAGACCGAGATATAGATTGAAGATTATATCCACCCTACATAGTATGTCGGTCATCAAAGGTCGAAGTACAAAAAAGGGGTTTGACTGTACCTCAAGTGCAACTACCAAACGCCCTCCAGCCAAACCAGCAAGCATGTGGGTCATATGTGCATATCCTGCGGGGGAGACGTGACATTCACCAAGTTCATCTCCTGCTGCCGCATCGAAGCCTGCCGCAACTATATATACCTAGGCATTAGAGCTGGCAGTGTAGGGAAGTCATTTGGCATACTGATGACAAGTTCGGGAGCGAATTCCATCGCAATGGGCATCACAACCTTCTGGAATGCATATATATATTCAGCGTCTCCCATGCCTTTTTCTGGCCAAGGGATGTTCACAGAACTGCCAAGACACTTAGAGACTTCTTAGGAGTAAAGAATGTGAACTCACAACCCCAATCCGGGGCCGTCGCCACAGGATTGCATTCCTCCAAAGGGACCACAAGGATAGAAAGTTCCCTGGTCATAACGGTGTAAAGAAATGTAGAGAACGGAAGGATCGTCATTGAATGCCCTCTGGGTTCCATTGCCTGAAGTACGCAAATCAATTAGGCCATGGTTAGCAGCAAGATAATGTCAACTACACATACCATGATGAACATCCCTTGAGAACATGGATTAGAATGGTTGACTTCTGAAATAAGTTGTAGACAAACCAGTCGAGAATCATAATCCTCTTCAGCGGGGTGAGCTGTTGTACTACCCTTGCTGCCACAGCCACATTATTGAAAAAGCAGAACCCCATGTGTTCATCTGGTTCTGCATGATGCCCTGGTGGCCGAACTATTGCAAAAGTTTTTTTTAACTCTTTACGCGCAACCGCAAGGCAGGCTTCAACTACTCCTCCGCAACTTAAAAGAGCAGCTCGTGTGGTTCCTGGCATAACATAAAGAGACATTTGCTCATAGTAATCTTCGGAGTCAGCTCTCTGTTGGTCACCCAAGTCTGACGGCGAGGTATGTCTTTAGTTTGCATATCCAATAGCGGATAATATGGCCCAAGTTTACTCACATTGAATGGCAATGACTTTATCCCAATGGTCTTCGCTATGAACGAGTAACGCTTCATCCCTGCGAACTTCTCTAATGGGAAGCCACTTCATTTTTTTTGTGAGTTGATCCCGGACAAGCGTCTGCCATATCTGTTGGATGCGAGCAGGCTGTTCTGGATGACCGTGAGGGGAAAAATGTGACATCATTTCCGAAGAATATATATACCCCACAGTATAGTCAGGGGGATTGGCAGGAAGAGAAGTTGCGCGGGGCCTTTGGGCAGGGATAGACATAGCCACACGAGGCGAAACGACATCCGAATCTACGTTCATCGAATCCGACGGGGAAGGGCCAGTAGCCTGAGGCCTCTCCATCTTCTGCTCAACAAAGATAGAGGCTAGAGCTCAAAGCTTATAATAACTTGTCATCATAACATGTACAAGCACGAGCATCCCGACATGGCCGACACTAGTGTGAACCAGTGCATGTCTGTGCTACGGAGGCTACAAATTCACAGTCTAAGTCACCCAATCTCGAGCAGTCTTTGCCATGCCTTTCAGCTATAGGCACCTATTCTTCGGAGGAACCACATTTTGCTGTTGCTTGCCAGTGCGGATGGGTGTGATATCGATGGCCATCCTTGGATGTTTGGTCTCGGGCTCACTCGCCGTGCTTTTGTGGTTCGAGGTGGCTTGTTAGTAACATCATTATATTCGACTCGGAGCCCATCTAATCCTCGCATGTTTTGTAGCTACCACAGGCCTGACAAGTAGCGGACGAGCAGCTTTCATCCTTGCCGCGTTGATGGAGACAATTCTGTTTGCAACATCCATCTTCGGGTTAGTACCATCGTCTTGCGAAGTTATAGAAAATATGATTAATGATTCAATGCTCCAGATTGATGGGCGCTATCGTTAGGAAACAATTATTCATTCAAGTCTATGCCTATGTTCTTTATGTGCATTTTGTCATTAACCTCGCTGTTGCCGGTTATCTACTGTTCGAAATCTCCCGCGCCTCAGATAACTTGGAAGTCTTAGCTTGTAAAACCGCAATCAAGAATCCAGGAGCGGAGAGTCAATGTACGGGTTTGCTCTCAATTGCTAAATGGGTCTATCTTATTGTGGCGTTGATTGTCCTTTTTGTTGAATTGTGTGAGTGATGCTGTTGTCTGTCTCATTTTTTTGCGTTCTGATTTACGCGTATAGATGGCGCCGTTATCGTCACTCGCTACCTTAATCAATTGCAACGGCAGAAAAGAACTGCACGGGCGTCACGAATGCAGATTAATGAAGCCTTTCAACTGAAACCGAGCAATGGCTTTCAGTACTCAAGGCTACACGATTACATGAATCAGCCCACCACGTCTCCGGATCCATACTCTATAGGCCCATATGATGTTGAATTTAACCCGTACGAGGAAGGTGCGCGGTCACCAGGGGGCAAAGTCCTCTCTGTGAATCACATGCATGAATTGGATAATGGTAGCGGCCCGTGGACTCGCAACGACATTGTCGCCGAAGGAAATGTCAATTTGAATCATGAAAATGAATTGCCTGGTGGTTTTTTGGACCAACAGAAGGCCCAAGGGTACATTCAATGAAATGCTTATTTCCCTTACTTAATGTATCATAATGAACTTGGACAGGACATCTTACTTACATAGTTATCCCAGTATCTTTTGTATTTTTATTGGGTTTCTTTGGTCACAATATCATTATAGTTTGGGCACAGCCACAAAACAGTCGCATGTCATGATTACAGTCCAACTTTCAAAAGTTACTTACACCTTGCGCTCTCGAAGAAGGATCGCGTTCAATTTGGATAAATTTAATACATGATATGCCTAAACGCTACTATGTCCAGAGGCAACACATCATCCACTCTGTACGTCTATTCTGCATTCTCGACACAATCCCAAATTGACGTGAACCATTTCAGCTCGACACGTTTTTGTACCAACTGCATACACTGTCGTTCTTCTTGGCTCCTTCGATATGGATCTATGTTTTCAGGATGGTTTCCCAGTTTCTATGTTCAAAACCTAGAGAGCTCGATTCGAGCAGGTCATTGCGTTCCTTTTTCACAATGGCTCTATTCCTCAATTTGCCAAGTTTGTGGACCCATTCCTTTCGTGGGCCTGCTGAAGGGAGGGCCATTATTCTTGACTTCATCGGGATGTGTACGTCGATACTTGAGTTTAATCATTTGAATACTAACCTTCCTCCCTGACAGCATACCTTCCCTCAAAGTTCCAGCTGCTCACGCTTGACCTACTCATCTTCATCCTTCAATTATTGCTCATCACCATTGCCTATGAAACATCTGTGTACTACAACAGCGAGGGAGAAGGTCCAGAAGACATCCTTCTACCCTCGGCACCTGCGCCATCGACACTTTCGATTCCATTGTTTCAAGCATCTCTCGATTCGTCCTCAGATTCGCCCCCTTTCTCACCAATTCTACCATCGAAAACGATGTCGTCCCCGAACGCAGTGCCGATTGTCGTCGACTTCCGAGTTACAGCCATCATGAGACATTTCCGACACCCTCCCCCTTCCCCACGGTCAACCAGTATCGATTCGGTACTTCCTCTTCCTAATACCACATCATGGCCTCTCCCGGCTGGTATGAGAATGCTAATGCGAGCAAGTAGACAGATCAGAGATACTGGAGGCGCAGGGACATCTACGGGTCCACCCCCAGACGGTGGTCGAGAGCCAACGGTTCCTGGCGCAATGAATACACGGGACTAGAAGAGCTGAGTTGGTATCGAAGGTGTTTTATTTATGAATCTTTTATGGATACTATTTATATGCATAATTTGTGGTTCGGGAAGAAGCGGACAATTTTGAGGACCAGTCACTGGGCTTTCTTCATCTATAAATCAATGAACACAGATAATAACATGGATTGAAAAAGGGAACATACTGCATTATAGAGACAGCGCTTGAATAAGAGGAATTCATCTTTGCAGGCATCTTTCGTGATGTCTGTGTATGTTGCCACAATGCACTTGCCATAAGCAGCAGCTTGCGCTGAACATGTCACAGTTGAATGGCAGGCCAATCTTTTTAGGGTATTCCCTCGCTCTTTGGCTACTGCGGCAAGCATAATGTGGGAGGATGAAAAATAAAAATTCGGTATACATATGTTACGTAATTGCATGTGACCGTGTAGAGAAGCCTTAGCAGAGACGCGCTGTTCTTTGCCTCGGCGTGGATTATGCTCAGTAAACGAACTGACACCTTCTGAACTAAAGTCGCACAACGCTGAAAGTTATGTTCGACCACCTACTGCTGGTAACATGTATCTGTATTGTTGTGTCTTTGACATTATACTTCTTCTACTGGAATCGTTTCATTGCATACATCATTGGCCAAGTCATTCGCATTCTGTACTGGAATAAAGAAGCCTCAAGTATATGGGTTGAAATTGGTGAGTCATGCGATCCTTCTGCTGGAAACCATGTCAAGACTTGCAACGAGGATCTATCCATTTCTCCCTTCTCGCTGGGAGAATTCTTCTCAAAGATGTTCGTTACCACTCGAGCAATCAAACCATGAAGATTGTCAAAGGCCAGATTCAATGGAGGTACTGGATTCGAAGACCAACCTCTGAGGAGGAGATTAATTCTGCCCTTGGAGAGGAATGTAAATGTCTAATTACTTACCTTTTAATGTGAATATCTGACAGTCCTGTTAGCTAAGCATTCCGGCCGTTTGTGGTCTTGTCGTATCCAGCTCTCTTTCCAAGGTGTAGAGTGGTTTTTGTACAACAGAACAGCGGCATACGACAGCATCATAGCTCAAATGGAAAAGGCAAATCGGCCCACCTCTCATTCAAGCTCTCATGGCATTTTTGGCCGGTATACACGCCAAGGTAGGTGTGCCATCAATTCATTCGGTTTGCCTCATCGGCCCACATGTCGTCCACAGAAAGTACCCCCCTTTTCTACCCTCCTCATGTTGCAAGGGAGTCCCTACGAATGCCAGGCTTTGTTGAAGCGGCGTTGGAGTGGTTCCGGCAACAATTACCGTCCCTCGATCCAAAAGATATGCTGCCTCTTGGCATGGACATCCAAACTGGAGCAATAATCTTGGGCAATCCTTCGACACCCAATTTACTCGTTGCAGAATTTCGCAATGCTGTGGGAACCTATGGAATTGCTCCAGTTTGTTGTTGACTTCCTTCCCTCATACCGTTGTGCTTATAATCCCACAGTCTAGATCACCTCACGACCTTTATAAGCAGGTTTTTAGAATGAAGTTCCACAATCCACAGATCCATTTAGTGCAGAACGATGACTTTGTTGATCCCATGGCGACGCTCGGCGGAGTTGTCCACGGCCGAATTCAGCAGTTCGTCCTATAATGAAACCTTTTATCAGAATGACTAAAAGTTTTGATATGTTAGGCATGCCATTCTTCGAAAGCCATATTCTTATCAACCTTATCGCCCATTTATCAAGTTATGGCGCCAGATGAAGCTTTACGGACTCTCACTTGACTATTTCTCAACTCGACGTGGTCAAAGACTCGCTCAACATTCGAACAAATCAACGACGCCTGGTCGTACCCAGCCCAAAAAAGTAGTAGATGATGATACGCCCGTAGGAATTGACTTTTCCAGGTTCGAGTATGCTATTGAGCGGAAGATTCTTGAGGCTCCCAGTCTCGAATTGACGTATTATGCGGACGTTGTTGGAGAAGTGCCTACTGCAACGCAACTTGCTGAAAGTGCTATAGGTAATGGGGAGGCAGATCCGGAATGGGGTTTCGATATCATCATCAATGGTGGCTTTCTACGCTATGGGCCGTGGGCAGACCGTCAAAGGTAACATCTCTGTGTCCGTTTTTTTGGCTGTGTTAATCGTTTTCTAGGGCTGAGATACAGAGGGCATTTTTCCCACCTACCTTTCAGAATGTGGAAGTCGATCCTAAGCCTTTGCCTGGAGACAAGAGGGCTTGGACAAGCCTTCAGATGTTTATTGAACTACGTCATGAAACTACATTACATATCCCGTTTCGTGAGGCATCCAAGGTATTCAAGTAGTTTTTTTCCTGCAACAGGCTTTGACGTGTTCATTAGGATTGGCAATGGGACGGCTTGGCGGAGATTCCACATCGCCCTCGAAAGCGAGAATTTGCCTCAATAAATCTCGTCGCTGGTGATCGTTCTTCGATTAATTACGTTATGCCTATGACCACAAGGCCCTCCGGGTATGAGTCAACACTCGAGATTCATTTAGATGCCGTTTCCCTTACCTCAAGCTTGGATGACATCCGCTTGATAAATGCTGAATCCTGTCGAGTAAGCTGCTAATCATTTTCCATTTTCTCATTTGACACAATCATAATGTCAGATACGTGGCGAACTGCCTTCTCCGCTCCTCTGGAACGCTGAACGTACATGGTCGATTACTGCATTTCTGCGGCAGCCTGTTCTTTACCTGCTGCGGGATCATATCGATATGTTCGTCGACCTGGGAAAGGATTGGGCCTCTGGACCTCCTGTCGACTCTCAAAAATTTATACCGACCATTTATTCTGTAAAACTCGAACTGCACCACTTCGAGATAAATCAATATGCCAACGACCAGAATATCGTTGACAAACCGCTTATAAAGGATGAAAATGGTAAGATCAATACTAGTTGTATGATATGATGGATTTTGATATTCTATTCTTGAAGCTTTGGTTATTCTTCGAGGACCTCATTTGAAGATCGTTACCGAGATTCCGTTAAATGTATTTACTCCGGAGTTTACATCCGTCCCATTTTCTGTTATAGGACCTGATGTGGTGCTTGACTTCTTGTTACCTCGCTGGAGTACCCATGCTTTACATGCTCCAAAACAAGGCATAACTCTATTTTACACAGAGTCTCTTAACATCAGTGGCTCCTATCTTTACTTTGCTGAAGTTCGGGAAGACAATGTGGAACAACTCAAGCTAGATTTCAAGGTGAGCTTCCTTGTGTTGGTTTAATTTAAAAGTTACATGGTTTCTGATAAAACTAGCTTCGCAACGCTGTCTTCAAAGCATTTGGGTGGTCTATTCGATATTTCATGGTTCTGAGGGATAACTATCTTGGTTCATTTACACATTTTCAAACATTGTATGAATATCTGGAGAAGCGAAAGCAGAAACTGCCTCCTGGTGACCCGATCTGTCTGAAATACCGTCAAGGAAAGGTCTGTCGATGTCGTTGTATTCTTATATAATTACTTATATCATGTTTAGAGCAATATGCTCCAAGCTCAGCTGTCTCTGAATGCCCAACGAGTTACTGTATTGACTCCAATGGGCTTGATGGGCCACGCAATGTGGAACACCACTGAGCCTCAACCTTTCAATCATAGGCCGGCAAAGGATTGTTTTGCCTATACATTGCCGGAAGTGCAATTTCAGTTTCGAATGCATGACTATTATATGGGTGAGTTATTGACCTTCATAGCATTAAATGTCACTTATGTTCTATCTAGAGATGTCATTGAACCTGGATGTCATCACCGGGAGTTTCAGGAATGATCATCCTCTGAAATCATCAGCTCACAGCTCCAACAATTCGATCCAGGAGGAAGTGCTCAAGATTGATGGTTTGTTTCACCGTTGGAAAATTTTGCCAATCTCAATCCTCATGGCATCTTGAAGGAATTGATATTACAGCCAATCGTCTGTTCGGCCCTCAGCCAAGGACTTTAACGTATGCGTGTATCTGGGAAATTGTTGTCGGGAACGTCAAAGCCTCAATGTCCGCAGCTGAGGCCAAAGCACTCCTGGCCGCCGGCAATTCTTTCCGCTTGAACTTCGTAGACCTGGTAAACTCTCCAGCAGCTGAATATCTTCCGCCGCCTGATCTCGATGGTTGGTACATATTTCAGATATCTTAATTGAAGTTGAACTCACCAATCAACAGTGACCTTTTACAAAATCACGGTCAGGACTGTAGATGTGACATGGAAGGCAGGGCTTGCTGCAATGGTAGTCCGTCTCGACCAGGGACTCAAAGTCGACAGCAATGATCTCGGTGCTCATCATTACCGTCGAGTAACAAGCATAAGAATTCCGCACATATGTAGCAAGGTTTTTTTAACTGCATCTACTGAGCGAAACGTATGGCTGGAGGCGGCTGAAATCATCTTGGATATTTATTTGGATATTTATTCGGCTCCGAAAGGACATCGCCTGACGACTCGAGCTCAGTTAGCTTTCGTGGAAGAGCAGGATAGGCTGACTGGTCGAGCGAAACGGATGTTTGATCAACTTAGATATCGAAGCAGAGTCAACTCCCAAGGTGGGTGAGCATCAAGTTGACGTGTCGCATATGCATCTAAGTGAATTATCCAGACAAAACCTCCCACAAAAACGACCTTTATCTTCCCCAACCGACCCTCCCTACTTTCATCAATAAAATTAATTCAGCTCATCAGGAACGACAACCCCCAACGCGATCCTCATGGCGGATATCCGGGCGGGCAAATCTATCGGATACAGAGGACGAAGCAAGAGTGTCGGAAGCTGATCGCGATGCAAGGCTCGCGTAAGTGACCATTGTATAGACGAACATAATCTTGAATCCATCTTACAGGAAGACGCGCGCCTCAACGCCTGTACCGGAGGTTTGGCAAGATGATAACATGACAATGTCAAGCGGAGATGAGTCCGACAACGCAGATCTGACAGATGGCAGCTCTTCTAGAGACGAATGGTCAGATATTGAGGGTAAGTGGCCCATTTCTGTCGCATCTAAAGTCATCTAATTTCTTCAGACTCCACAAACATAAAAACCACTGGCTCCCTCCTGTCTTTCTATTCGCCGCTCACGAGACACTATGCGGCTAACTGTTCTGGGTTAGAAGGCAGGACGTTTACATTGACGCGGGTAATATTATTTCTACTATAAGCAGTATCTTTCTAACGTGTCTGCTATATATGTCTCAAGGAAGTCACACCGTTCAAGTTCTATGAAGGAGATAAAGACAGTATAAAAACTTCCACCAGCCATCCGGCGTTCACATATCTTGAAGGAATATCCAAAGATGCAGAACTCACGACATTCAGGCTCATATGTCAGCAGGATATGTTGATCACCATCACACCTCTCGTTCTTCCAGCCTCCACTTATCTCGAAGAAGATATTAAAAAGATTGTAAGCATTGGTATTCACACTACTCACTTACGACTCTAAACCTTGCATGCAGAGGGCTGATCCTGGAATGTGCATCGATTTCTTCCTGCAAACATGTATCGAAGAAATTTCTGCGGGGGACATTCCGAAATCAGTTGCTTTCGATGTCAGTTTGCCATATGCATCGATTTTCATTTTGCAGCACGTTGCTATGTCGGACGGTCACCCCAATGTCTGTAGGGCAATGGAATCTATCAATATTCCTTCGAACCTCGACATCACTGCTGTTGCCAACTTCCGCATTAGTGGGGCCCACGTAGTCGGCTGCTTAACGCCAGAATCCAATAGTTTCAAGGCCTCAATTGACAAAGTTGTTGTGGCTCTTGACACGTCTATTGACAAGCGGACACTCACTTCTGCCCTTCCTGATTCAACTATATTTCAAGTCATTTTAACGTCCCTTACAATCCAACATTCTCGCCGAAGCCTTTCAGCAACTCTTGCTGAATTTCTGATCCAGATCGGTCATCGTGGACCTGAGCTGATAACAACGACCTTGATCCATCTGGTTTCTGCAGGGAGACAAGTAGCGTGTTCGGTACAAGGGCTCAAAACTCATGACTTTATGACAAAGAGAGCCATTGTTCGTGGCATCCTGATGGCCTCTGGACAAAAGCCCGTCATCGACCCTCTCTCAACAATTCAGCCCTCTTATCTTGTCCAAACAGGGATTCCACATTTACTTCGCACTGAGCTAATGTTCAAATTTTTCTACCACCTGCGTGACTGCGTTTGGGGCAACGAAGATCAGGGCAACTACCGCTGGCATGCTACTGATTTTGAAACCATCTCGGCAGACGGATTGATGCCCTTAGTGGAGGCGCGTTTAGCATTACTCGACCAAGATGCCTGCAATGAGGATCATTTAACATTGCTAGAAGCGCTTTTCTTTAAACCATCCCAACACATTGCCACAGATTCAACGAAATTAGGAAGTGCACCGCTGGGGTCAATGTTTTTGTGCGTTACGAAGAGCGCTTTCGTTGTCCTCGACCCGATGGGTGGACCATCGAGTGAAGTTCATTTCAATGACGTTGTCTTCAAAACCTATATCAAATTGTTTGATCTTGTTCAGCCCTCCGTTAAGGATCCGACAAGCGCGTCGCAGACATCGTTGCGTGCCAAATCGTCTCGGGTTGTTCAGAAGATGATGCTCGTCGTATCATTGGGTGAAGCTACGCTCATCGTTCTTCCACACTTAATGCATTTCGCGCAATACATTCTTCGTGTCAAACGGCAATGTTCTTCTAGCCTGCAAAATAAATCGCCTCAAATTGTTCAGGATGTTTCAGAAAGACCTTCAAACCACTCTGTCAAGTTCTCCCATGTCGAAATCATGGTTGTCGTTCATCGTCTTCGTGCGCAGGCAGCTGCCGAAAATCTTGTTCTTGTTGTTGGCATGCGCGGCCTTCAAGCATCGTCCTCGTTGCTTACCTCCCAAGTTCAAAGGCACCCATCGATGAACCATAGCGTTCTGTTCAAAGAATTATACCTGCAAGCTCGTTCGCCGGCTGATCCCGCGAAAGAAAGCGTCCTTGACATTCTTGCTGGCCTTACCTTCACGAATGGTCGAGCCAGTGTTGTCTCACGACCGGAACCTATATCAAAGGCCAACTTGAAATTGATGTTTATGCTTGCTGGCTTGCGGTTACATGTTCCACGTAGCGCACTTCGGTTATATCGCTTCGTTGAGGAATGGAGGGCCGATTACCTTCCAGGTATGGAGGCAGCGATGAACACTTTGCTTTCTGAATACAAGGGAAAATCTACTACCCCGCCTTCCTCCGTTCCTTCTAGCCAATCTCGGCAAAGGCCCATCATGCAGTTTCACGCTCAAATCAATCATCTGGAGATTGTTTTGCAGGTGATGCATGGTACATGGCTTTCCTGGGAAAGCAACAATATAGTGACCTACTTTCATTCCTCTAATACCCTAATTGCAGGATCGAAACATACCTTTGGCCTGCAAATATCTTCCATGATTCTCAATATCTCTGCTAATGCTAATTCTCAAGATTTATCACCGGATCCTCGAGTGAAGCTAGTCCTTCCCCCGCTGTCTCTAGCAGGTCGCTCTGACGGTTGTAATGTTCACACACTGGTTTTATTTGAAGCTATCGAACTCAAAGTGAAACCATCACACTGGGATACCTTGTTAGCAGTACAGCAGAAATTTGGACAAGATTTCAACGACCTTGTGGCATTGATGCAGAAGACTCGTCGTAAAAGCTCGCCCACAGAGACGCCGAGGCCGAAAGAGCAGATGGCACTCAAATATGGAGGGTATGTGAAAATGCGAGGGTTTCGTATTGGTCTTGAAGGCATCTCTTCCACTGTCTATCTCGAATGTCAAGATATTAATGGGGGGATCAGTAATACAAAAGAATGGACATGGGAGATAGGGCTGTCAGACTTAGCTTTATCTCTTGCACCTCGAGGGAATAGGCGTCAGACTGCAGCGTTCAACCGAAACCATGGGTCTGCATTCGTGATCATCGACTTCAGTATCAACGCTGTAAACAAGGAGCCGCTCTTCGAAAAGAACCTTCAGATTTCCATAAGCAAAATCCACGCAGTCATGCGACCCAGCTCAATGGGAGAGATTGGTGATTTCATTGACAACTTACAGGTAATAGTTCCTATATTCTCTTCCCAGGTCAAAAATCTCATGACACTCTCAGGCTGAGATGCTTGAACGTCAAGAACAACGGTCGTTGGAACTTGCAGCGTTCAAGGAGAAAACCCAAAGCATTTTGAGAACGTTTGATGTCAATGTCGGGGATGTTGAGGTGGAGCAATCGTCATGGATCAGTGGTTGTATCATCTCGATATCAATCCAGGGCGTTGGAGTTGCCTTTCCGCTTACACCTGACGAAGATCTTGAACTTCCTCCTACGAAGAGTACAAACCGGGACTCTTCCGCAGTTGGCGCATTCCTGTTATCTATAAAATCCATCGAATTTGGTACACATCGTGGAGAAAATGGCAAGGCTAATATGGAACGCCTCTCATTCCAATTTGTTTCTCGGTATGCCAAAGCTCCAAGTTTCCAGTGAATTCAGTTGATATTTCCCTAGTTTCAGACAATCTGTTCCAGAAGATTTTATTGCAGATAAGCACCAAACACGTAACCGACTCGTGTATCCAGAAATGAAGGCTCAACTACGGACGTCCAGTACAGGGACGGCGCGAAAGATCTGGATCGGGGCAAACGTCAGCGGGTTCATACTCGACCTCGATTCGACCATACCGAACTATGTCTTCGCTTTGATCGACGTCTATCGACAAGGAAAAGAACGTGTGGAACGATTGTCTGCTAATGTGCCTCGAACGCCAACCACAACTAAGCCATCGCTCGAGAAGCATTATACAGCAATTCCTACTTCCAACATATTTGCCAACCTGACATTCCTTAGTGGCAAAGTGCGGCTTTACAGTGGGACTACTAGCAGTCTTTTCAAATCATTAACATTGAATACATTGCTCGAGCTTTCAGACGAACAGGTCTTGGGTCTCGGTGCAGAAGTTTTCAATTTGCCTATGCTCTCTGTCTGGGCAGAATATCGCGCCACGCCGGCTTCGCAGAAACGCATGAAAGCCGCTGATCATGAACCATCTATCCTTATGTTCAAAAGTACAGTGCACTCTAGCCAAAATACGCTGCGACCTACTTTGCTTCCTTTCCTCAATGAGCTTATTAACCATGTGGAAACCCGTATGCGCAAAGTCAGCTCTCGTTCACGACCAGCCGTCTTGACGCCTCATTCGTTGAGTATCCCTTTACCACCTAAGGAAGAAAAGATGGAATCTACCTCCAGCATGCATATATGCTTCGGCCTTCGCATTGATCGCTCGAAGCTGGAGCTGACCTGTCAACCTGACGTAAACGTAGTCGCCGGTCTTTACTGGGAGAGCGGTGGATTTGTTGTAAATGTCTCGCCTGGTGCAAGAAATCTCTCTTTCTCTGGAAATATTAGCGGATGGACTGCTGGTTTGAAGCATGGGTTTTTGAGCGAGGATTGCGTCAAATTAGATGCACGGAACTTGGGCTTTTCCGTCAATTGTACCAAAACAGAATCGGACATTAGCGACAGTGTTAGTTCGATTTCAGTCGTTTTGGATACAGAATTGCTCGGGGGCGTGCGTTTTTCCCGTTTGCAAGATGTTCTATGCTTCAAGGCTGTATGGCTGGACCACATACCGATCTTTAACAATCATTCACCACCAGAGTCTACAAACGCTCTCCGACCTACCACGATCAGCCCTATCGATGACCAAGCCACAGGAGGACTTTCTACTGTGGTACTGCTTCGGATACGACGCATCAAACTCCATGTCGACCTTGGGCAGTCAATTTCCACGATAGATTTGGAGCTTCAGCAGACGGTGTTTCGCACCAAGTTGACCGAAGATTTCAAAGAACTCTTCATTTTTGTTGGAGATCTGTCTGTCATAGCATATGGGAATCTATCCGGCCGTGCCCATGTTCCTTCATGTGTATTCCAAACAATTAGGAGATCTGAGGGTGGACTATCTGACCATAGTGGAAGGACCAGGATGTTGGAACTAAGACTAACCAGTGGAGCACTGGTTGCTGTCCTTGAATCGGATCACCAGCAGTTGCTACACTATTGGTAAGATTCAGCTCTGTATGCTTCTTTTGTGTCTCACAAATTTGTGTATATTCAGCACCGAACCTTTGGAAGTTGAAATATTCGACGATTGGTCCATGACACATACAGATGTTAACGGCGAACCTCGACCTCTACAGCTGTCATTCACGATCACTAGTTCTGAGGTTGTAGCTGTTGTAGCGGTGGGCACAGTCCCAAAGCTTCTGTCCTACATCAACAAATTCAAGGCCAACTTGGATGCTCAGCGACAGGGTGCATTTAGGGAATCTCAAACTTTCCGTGTTACTCGCAACCCAAAGCCTGAGAATGCATTATCCACCGTCGCTGAGGCCATGATACATTCTGCCCGTAATCGACTCCGAGAAGCAGAGGCAGGATTTTCATACATGATCCGACAGCATATGAGTCTCCGTCTGGATCTACTGCGGCTAATTGTTTTCCCTCGCACTATGGATGATGTCGAAATTGCGCAATTTATTAGTCGCGACGTTCGTGCCCGATTGGATCGTTTTGTTGGCTTTGACGCTTCTACTACCAAACGAGATCTACTTCTTTCATTTGCCTCCATGACCATTTCGAAATACACTCAAGTCGGTCATCCAAAGCCCCCTAGCGAATCGGAGGCCCCCAATGTTCGTGAGTGGGTCGTGACCTTGTTCAAAGACGCTGCCGAGGCCATCATTGTTGGTTTGCCTTCAATGAAGATGAGCATGGTTAGTGAAGAGAGAATCGAGGAAACGGTGTCGAATCTTGTCTATGACTTCCACAGCGAATTTATTCGTCGCGAAGGGATGAAGGCGTTCGAAGACATCTACATCACCTTGAATATGTCTCTCTACTCCTGGCTAACAGTACTACGTAAAAACCTTACCCGGGAGATGGACCAGGTCCGGTCAACAGAAGTCTGGCGAACGTCGACGGGCAGCGCTTCTGCAACAACTGGTACTTCAGGCTCTGTCAGGAAAAAGGTTCCCGAGCCGCTTTCTCTAGTTGATTCACCAAAGTCTCCCAACGTTCCCCCCGGCAGTGCATTCAATCTTTCTACTTCTGGGCCCTCATCTGCTCGGTTTGGATGGCTTGAGCAAGTCAGATCGCCTAGCTCTGCTCGTGAATCTCTCCCGCCTGTCTCAGTGCCAACATCCCCAGTCCAATTTCCAACCAGTAAGGTTGTTGCAGAGCCTTCAATATCTCAGGGCTTGTCCAAGAAGCCAGAACTCATATACCATCCGAGAAACCGACATATTGAGCGTCTCACGATGCGGCAACTTGGAGAAGCCACACCTGATGTTATGCACCCATTTTTCATGAAAAAGGCTGGCTTTAATCTGGAGGATTCGTTGCCGCAATACCTCAACGAATATGCAACAGTCCCATTAGAAGAAATCATGGAATTTTTATTAAAACTGTACAGCCGACAACTAAACAAGGGGAGCCAGGAATCGGACGACCCTAATCATTAACTTACTTCCGACATCTAAACGCAACATTTTATTTGGACTTATCACATTACTTTTTGGATTGTAAATTATGATTTTATGTAGCATAGCTCTGAATAAATGGTGTAACCCCCTCATTTATCTCCAGATCGTCCGTTGAATATGCTAAGGAGAGCAAAGCATCCATACAACAGGCCGATTGGATAAGCAATAAGCAGCCGCTGGTCCGACATACGAAGCACTGCTACGAAAATCCCAGAAGCTGAATACGTGCACCATAATATGGATAAGATAGAAAGCAAGTATCCGAATGATCCACTGTTTGAGAGATAAGCATGAGGAGATGAGAGAGACGAATTGTACGGACTCTAGAGCTACCAGGACACTGACTGTGCCAACACCAACCATGGGTAGCAGACAATAGCCTAATACTGACGCAACGCGGTATGCATCGATACCCTGCTCGGACATGAGATTGAGGAGAGTATAGAGCGATGCCGATCCAAAGAGACCAACGCCGTATATATAATTAAAATTTGACTTGCCGGACTGCGTGAACACGTAGGTCAGATCAAGCAATATGAAGAGTTATCCAAACTAACAAAGAGGAGAGAGATGCCAAAACAAAAAATAAAGAAAATTGGACCCGCCAGGTCCGCGTCATCCATTATGTGCTCGTCAACACGACGGAGCGGGTTGAGCACCGTGAGGGTTTTGGCACGTATGTGGTGGAAATTGATACCAAGTTCTAAGAGAGTTAACCTTAGGAGGTAGCATTGTAAGACTAGACTCACCTTCAAGTAATGGTGGCTCGCCCTCTATACCTCCTGTACCAAACGCTGTCCACCACCCGCCTTGTGACTGAATGTTGCCGCCAAAGCCTGCCGGCTGTTGGGACATGGATCCCTGAACATGGCCATCTAAACTTGAACGCGCAGTTGAGTAGTAGTCTTGTGTTTGTGCATAAAACTGAAGTGGTTCTTGTTGTTGTGGGGGATAATATGAGGAGGGGCCAGGGTATGGGTTGCTGCTGTGGTCTTGCTGCTGCCACATAATTCAAGGAACGAGATGCTGAACCACGTGCTCGTTCCCCTTCACTCCTGTTGCCATTTGTTTGGTTCAGATCCTTTTCCTCCTGTCATGGCAAGTACCTTCTGCAGTTATAATCAAATTTTGCTCATCTCAGTTTATATTACAGCCTCAGGTATTTATTTCAAACTTTATTCAGCGACAATTCGTCTCATCTTCCCTTAGAACGAGTATATCGAAGAACATATTAAACGCCATGGTCGGCGGTTGGATTACTTTGAACGGAAGTATGGTCCTCACTCATCTTATCCTTTTTTCCAATCTTATTTCCCGCCAGACGGAAGAGAGATGCGCGTGCCATGCATAAGTCATCCGCTGTAGCCCAAAAGGCATTTGGTATCAAGGCCAAGCTACTCCATGCTAAACGACATGCGGAGAAAATTCAAATGAAAAAGACTCTCAAGGCCCATGATGAGCGCAATGTCAAACAACCAGACGCTGGAACAATACCCGATGGCGCTCTCCCGACATATTTGCTGGACCGTGAAGGTCAAAAAGACGCTAAAACCCTTTCAAGTGCTATCAAACAGAAACGGAAGGACAAAGCTGCAAAATATGCTGTTCCCTTACCCAAGGTCAGAGGTATCGCAGAGGATGAGATGTTCAAAGTCATGAAAACCGGCAAAAGTAAAAGCAAGGCTTGGAAACGTATGGTTACTAAAGCCACATTTGTGGGAGAAAGCTTCACGAGAAAACCTGTAAAGTTGGAAAGATTCATCAGGCCAATGGCTCTGCGTTACAAGAAAGCAAATGTTACGCATCGTGAGTCCGTCCATTTCAATCTCGATTCCCTTTAACTTATGTACCCTGTAGCCGATCTCAAGGCTACTTTCCAGCTACAGATATTAGGTGTAAAAAAAAACCCACAATCGCCTATGTACACACAACTGGGTGTCATGACGAAAGGCACCGTCATTGAAGTCAATGTCTCGGAGCTTGGGCTTGTCACAGCAGGCGGTAAGGTCGTATTTGGAAAATACGCACAGATTACGAACAATCCAGAAAATGATGGCTGTATCAATGCAGTCCTTCGTATGTCTCGCTCTCTGCTCATGCGTTCTATTCTGACTGATCCCGCTTCTATAGTGATATGATAGCCCCCCGCCCTCACTTTATGCCACCTGTATTTCTACTCCAACACATAATATCGTCGACGTGGTTTTCCCAATTTCATTAGATATGGATATGGTAGCTAAAGCCTAATCTCAGGGATCTAAAGCCAGATTGATTGTATGACACGGCAAGTTGTAAGCAGCGTCAAGCTTCCGCAAGTTATCCAAAACAAAAATGAGTAGTGGGTCGCTGTAGTTGATACAAATTAGACATCCTAGACAAGAAACTAGAAACTATAAGGGAATTGGTAGAGACTTTGAGAGTGAGAGTAGTCCTGATGGTCATCACAAGGTGGATCAAATAAAATATATGGATCAGGCAGCATAACAGCCCTAGCAGACCACCCCCCCTGGTGAGGGGCTGATCTGTCTGGTCCCATAGCATGGGTTGGCAAGCATTTCTGCTCCAACCTATGAATCCGTCACAAAAAGGCATTTGATCAAATTGGCCAAAGAAAGATAGAGAGACGGAATACCTGTTATAGATCCTCTTGTCATAGACATTCATTGGAGGTTGCTCGATGGCATAACTGGACATCTGGTGCAAGTTGTGGTAATGACTAGATAGATGATACCCTTCGCGATCGAAGTGCATGTTAGTATCATCGCCAGTATCATGATACTTCACTGTCGATCCGCCTATCGAAAGGTAAGATCCCGTCGGTGTTGGGTATTCTACGCTTGTATGTTGTTGGTCGTCGTGGCTTTCCCTTGCCTGTAAGTTCGAGAATGAGGTCCGTCGCAAAGTCTTGGTAGTACAAGATGAGATGTGCTCATCGGGGATATAGGGAGGCAATGCTGGAGCAGAAAGCGAGTGGGGCCTACTGCTGATAAGTACTGGACGAAGCTGGTTGGCATCTGAATTATGTGAATGCAAAGGAGACTCATTTGTATCTGGCGGAAGAGTAGGTAAATTTTGAGATAGTTGTAGGTGGGCCAGATGTTCAGTGCCTGAAAGCGAGCGAGTATCTGGTACATATTGAGTGTGTTTAAGCTCTAGTGTTGTAGGCGACTGCGTGGGTTGATTGTGCATTAGATAACTGGATGGACATGGATGACCGTCAGAATTTGGCCCAAGATGTGATGCATCATTGGATTGAGAGTCTGGCGCACTCTGGCTTTGAGACAGGGTCCCTGGCAACGACGCACTTAACTCTTCTCTGAGAAAAAGGATCCAATTAAACAATATAGCCACCAGACGAAGAGAAAGGTCGAAAGCTCACAGCATGGAATCTACAATATCCCAACGAAGCCGTGCCTGTTCCAAGGCCCTCGTAAAGATACGTGCATCCGCCATATAATCTTCAATTTTTTGAGCAATAGGTGCCTTGACGTCCTGTGAATGTTCATATCGCTGGGCTTTCTCTTGAACCTTCAAATTCCAGATTCTATATGAAAGTAATCCAGCACAAATATATGCGACATTGATGACGGCTGGCATGTGACAATTGTTCAAGCCATCTCGTAACTGAACCTCGACGATGCGCGCGCAAGAACGAGCAGCATCAGTACAGATAAGAAGGGCGGGGTTAGACATAGGAGGTGAGTGCTTGGATGAATATAGTTTATGATGCACGGTGGATGGGGAAGGTAGGGATGTAGTAATGAGAGGACGATGAATAAGCATCAGAGTAACATAATAAGAGGTGAGGAGAATAGCGGATTGGATAGACAGCTCAGGGTTATTCACGTTGTCGCTCCATTTCACTGCAACCGTCAGTAAAACAACCAGAAGTGTCGAATATGATTTACAACTTACAGTGCTCTGGAATGGTATCTAGCCATTTCTCCATGGCCGACGACAGTTGTCGTACAAGGTTCTCCTTACCCATTGGAACTGTCCCGCAGTAAATTTTGGATTTGTCAATGGCATACTTCAAAATAATGAGACACAATCTGACGTAGACCAACGACACACACCATAGTTCGCATCGTAAAAGCCATTATCTGCGTGAGCTTAATGAAATGATTGAATGCGGTAATTCGAGAGGGGATGTTAGGAGGCTGCTCAAATATTTTTTTGGTGTCCTGGCGTCCTTCCCAATATTCATCGTCAACTTCACGAGGTAAATCTAGATCGAAACTAGACACAGTTTTAATAGGAAGATTGGTAGTAGAGAGAAAAACAAACTCTTCCTCCGCTATGCCGCAAGCCCGTCCTAAACTCACACTACCGATGCGGTCAAATGCGACGAGATGCCAAAATGCTCGTTTCCAGAGTTCATCGTCAGCATTAGGGTCTGTACGATAAATCTTCTTGCGGTGGGCACCTACTTCCTGGGCTTTGCGGATCCCCACGCTAACAACCAGCCATGCTACGGGGAATGCGTTCGTGCCACTTAAATACATGCTCAAAAGCTATAGAAAAGGTCAGGTGTGCCAATCTGAACAATGAAATGGAGCTGCGCACCGAGAAAGTTTGCACTTCAAATAAGCTCGCGGGTTGAAATATATTCCCCCGGACGCGATGAATTTCTGGAAAGACAGATCAACGACAAGCACTTCACGGAGATGAGGATAGAGTATTAGACAGACCTGCTCCTACTTCAAAATACTGACGCCCTGCTTTCCGCCAATCTAGTTCCCCATTCTCCCGTTTTGAACCCTCTGGTAGGACACGCTCATCGTTGCACCATCGACTGGCCACAGCGAAAAGGCAACAGCAAACACAGGCAAACCAGATATTACGACGATGTAGGCCATCACGCCACTGTCGCTCAAAAGTGGGGCGGTGAAGCAAAGGAAAGACATTATTGGATCTTGCGAAATATAAATTAAATAGAGTTTCTGCAAGATCTGTTGGCGGAAAATATAGCAGGAAATTCGGAAGAAGCGATGGCGAATCAACCGATTTATTCTGACATAAGATTTCCCACTAGAAATAAGATATTCAGATACCTATCAAAGAAATTGGCCTTGAGGGACCTACTCGTGGAGTTCGCCAGAATTGGGGCCGTCTTGACTGCGCTAGAGTGAGATTATCTGGGGAGGGAGGAACCGATGGATCTGTTTCTCTTATGTGCATGTGTTTGGATTTCCGGATATCCTCGATAAGACTTGCCATGCTACTTTTATTATGAAAGCAAATGACGCTTTCGTCTGGCGTGTCATCATCGCGTTCGTTAACAAGAAGGCTGGTCTTCATTCTGCCATGGGAGGAGGATAAAAACATTTCTTCTGTATCTGAAGACGATGAAGAAGCATCCGTGGTCGAGTCATCGTCAGAGAGATGATAACCACCAGTACGCGAAGCCGGAACTCCTTCTGTGTTTGTTCGTGACCATTTTGAGCGCGGGAACGTGAGATGGGTCGTACGTGGAGAAATAGAGGCAAGAGGATTCGAAGACGGAGCGTCCTTAGGTCGAAAGGGGATCAAGATAGATGTCGGAGCGGTGCCAATTAGGGCCGTAGGTGTAATTGTGGGTTCAAGGAGAGTGTCCCAAGATCCACGAACAACAGGAGGTCCCAACTCTTCAGAGAAATCCGTACCTGGACGTATCTAATAGAGGGATTCAAATGAACAGCAAGAAATATATGAAACATTAATCTGACCTGTCGGAGCAGAGTTTCGAGCGCTTCTAGTCTGTCTTCTAAACCTGTAACGTAACTTGATATTTAGAGTAAGATAGATATGGATGAGACGGTATGGGAGCAAAACATACCCCTTTGGGGGTCCACGGGGTTTTGAAACCTCGCTATAGTCGAATAGAAGGGTTGGGGGTAATAGCTTGAAGACGGGCATAGTGAACTCACACATATGTACATGCTTTGCGTGTCTGGATGCAGTTAGTGCAGATGTTTTGTTGCATCCAAGGCCCATCACACTTGGTCTTTCTGCGCCTACAACCATCGCAGGCTCTTTCCTTTTTCCTTTTTTGAGTGTTCGCGGAGGACATTCACAGTTCAATCCTTATGTAAACCTAAAACGGTTAATCTCCAACAAAAAACACGTGAGTTAATGACATGTCTCTCCTCACAATATCACTGCGATCAGTCGTCGTTCAAGCCTTTGTTCGCAGAGCTTCAATGAACCGCCCAGCGCCGCCGCCGCTTCCTCGTGAAGAGCAGCGTGAGTTAGAAAAGCTTTTGCGGAAAGCACAAACACCGCTTGCATCATCCAACAATCAAGCCGACCTCACAATTCATCCAGACACACGTATTCCAATAAAGCCCGAATTCGAAGGAGAAATTAATCCCAGCACGGGTGAACAAGGAGGTCCGAAGCGGGAACCCGTCAAACGTTGGGCGGCAGACCCAGGGGGAGACTGGAGTTTCAAAGGCAGAGTTTCTGATTTCTGAAGGAACTTTATTCTAGACTTGAATGGCGCCCATTCTTCAGCCACAGAACTCGCGATTCACATCATAATTCAGAGCAACGTCATATTCTGCGGAATTGAGGCATCATCTCTCTCCCCCTCAACCATCAGCTTATCTTTCCCTCAAAAGAAAAGTTCACCACATCCTTTTTTTTTTTTCAAATCTATACGGGGAGTAAAAGCTCATGCTCACCCAACACAATTGTCGTACAATCATTATTTACGAAATGATACATGAATAACGCAATAGAAAGCAATACACCAAAAAATATAAGAGCTGTTCTTTCTGGCTTGGTGAATCGAGGTAATTTCGGGGGGGGCGCCATTCTTTTACGATCCTTCTCGAAGGTTGGTGATATGAAATATCTTCCTTTGACGATGGATCCTCCAGTATCGAACAAATTCCCCTCACTAACGTCTGATTCCTCGTGCTGGAGGCGCAACCCCGCGTCCACGTCGGGCTATATAACGTTGCAACATCAATCAGTTTATAGTGGAGACTTAGATAGTGAATTCGTTCCACACCATTGGCTAATGATGATAAATATTATCGGCAAAAACAAGAATGTTGGGAAAGCAATTGGTTCAGTTAGTATCATCGGGAAAGCACATGAGTGCCAAAAAAAAAAGACAAACCCCTCATGATTGTTGCACGCCCTCTGGCAGTCCCAATACCACGGCCCCTCATTGCATTTGGTCCTACCCGCTTGAACCTGTAAACAGTATATGAGCACGAATGGAAAAGCTATAAGCCAGACGATTAGGGTGCACTTACATGGGTGCATTCTGCAACATATCGGGGACGATGAAGAAACGAATCATACTTCCCCGTATATACACTTGATCGAGTTGTGATACCCGTCCGTCGCGCCCAGTCACGGTGATATCTTTTAGAGATATGTTCAGATTATCTTCCGCTGTATGCGCGTAAAATCACAACGATCAAAATAATATTGGACACATGAAGAAGGAAATTTGTCAGTTGAGCGATTTGCCTGTTTAAAAGTATGATCGCCCACCTTCTGCAAGTTTTCCTCGATAAAGCTGTCCTGTTTTCAGTTCGACAGTTATAATGTGACCTAGCGACTCGTGCAACAGCTTGACGGGGACTCCTAATCCTGCACTCATGATTAACAGCTAATTGAAGTTGTTTAGGAATGAATACAAGTCAAGGCAACCTATTTGGCATACACTTATTCAACCAAATATATGTACATAGTCGCAACCTGCGATTTCACAAGTAGCGCAAGAGTAGCGAGAGATCTAACTTCGCTTCGGCCTCATAATGGTATTACTCAGGTATAGGAGTGCACGAAAATCTCTTGGACCTTATGCGGCCGGATCCCTGTTACCGGATAGTATAATTTATTTAAAGTAAGAATTACAAGTTGATTTATGAGCCTGAGGATTCTAGACACCAGCTAGAAAAAAGAACTCCGAATAATAATTAGAGCTGAAAGCATCAAAACTAATTGCCGCGTTTCCATACTTATATATAGTGGGCTGTACTAATTGTTTTGAGGACATGGAAAGGTCATGACCCCCCCTCCAGGTCACTGAGGAATGCAAGCCACGTTTTCTTGTCAATGACGCCTTTATCTGTTAGTAACATTAAATTCGTCATTAGAAGAACCACAAGATTGACCAGGAATAGACTGACACAAGCCATCGGTATCGGTTAGGATAACGTATCGTGCTCCGAGCTTTACGAAAATTTGATGCACGAACTCCATGGGAGAATTATTTGCCATGGTAAGAGGCGCCTTAAAGTTAAGGCGTTACATTCACAGAATAAGATCGAAGGGACAGCAAGTGCGAGCAACTTGGTGGCTTACCTGATCCATATAGACACTGAAGTCGTACGGATTTAATGTTTGACTTGCTTCTTGTAGCGAAAAGATAGACGAAGTTAAGCCGTTAGAGGACGTCGCATGGAACTGAACTTCCTCATCAATGCTATCCTCCACGAGACCTATAAAAACCGCTAGAAGTTAGAGATGGCGACTTGAACGCACACAACTAGACAAACTTAGGCCATGTTCCAGTTCGTTTACACCAATGTAGCCCACCATTCGCATACCCTCATCATTCCTGTCTCTACGCAGAATTGGGAATCCATCATCGACGCTGGAAGCCGAGTATTGGAAGAGTAAATCCCTCAAACTTTTGACTGTATTTCTCTGATCCAATCTGATAACTTCAACATCTTGTGAAGTCTATGACAGTCAATACATTTTCTTAGATTCACTAGGAGTTACTCACCACGTCACTGATCTGGGAGTTTCCCCACATATATCTATGTTTGGCATCAAGATAGGGCAATTGATTTAGCTCGATGACAAGGTCGTAGATGCCTTTTGGTTCCAGAGCATCTGCGACAGTCTTAGCCACCAGAACAGATAACATGACAGGCACTGCATATGTCAATGTGTCCGTTAACTCAAACATAATCACAGCCAAAGAAACAGTTGTGCGCTTCAACAGGGATTAGAAAACTATCTTGAAACCAGTAGGAATAAAACCTACCGTGACGCCTGACAAAGCAGCCGCAGCTCCGACCATAGCATAAAGGCCAGGAACGACACCTATGGCCAATGTATGTGAATATAGATCTTAATAATGGTGGTTTAACTTACAATCGGTATCTCCCTTGCATGCTCTGAATAACGCGATATCCGGATACATCATTTGAAGCCATTGCATCCCAATGCCTAGAACTCGACCAGCGCATGCTCCAACACCCAAAGTAGGAATAAAAATGCCAGCAGGTAGTTTGATACCAAATGTGATAACAGTCAAAACGGCTTTCACCACCATTGCCACCAAAATCGATTGAATCACCGGCCAAGTACGTGAAGATGACCCTGAATTGACGATGCACAAGTCCGAGTTGTTGTATCTGTTGTATCCTGCACCAGTACGACACTCTCGGAATAGGTTATAGATGAGCTCCGTGCCTCCCATTCGAGTATAGGGGTTGAGGAAACAAAGGATAGAAGTCAAGATGGTGATCTGCGCAGGACATGGCTTCATAATCATTAAGGGTTTGTGAACACGCTAAACTCACAAGCAAGACCTCCAGAATGGGGTGTGCGCCCAGGGATGTCTTGTTACGGATGTGCTTGCTCCAGTAGTGGTTGGACTTGGAGAAATATGCACCATATAAACCCTGTGTCAAAAATCAGTCTATAACATGAAAGACAGGATTATCGGCCCTCACACCAAATACCCCCAAAAGAATGAAAGGAAGCAGTTCATACGCGTGCCAGTCCTGAGAATCCGAAGATTCGTCAGGTGTTCGAAAGCCATAGAACCTTAACTCACCTTGTCATAGGTAACTTGGAAGAGCACTATTTTTCCTGTACCAAATGGATCAAGCAGTTTGAGGGTAATTGCAGCAATCATGGCGCAAAAAAAACTAAAGGGGATCCATACGTGTTTGACTTATTGATTGAAACAAAGGCCCACCTTCTCCACATAACCTTGAAGATAGTTTTAGAAATGGGATGATGGGCAAGAGTGTATTTACCTTTGAGGGGAAAAAATAGGAGACCTCCTCCAAACTGAACAAGATTCCCCCAATCGGCGCCCCGAATGCAACAGCGACGCCTGCGGCACAAGCTGCGCTCAGGATCTCCCGACGTTTGGCTAAAGTAAATATCAGCAGTGAAGCAACGCCTTGTGATTGTGATAAAAGTACCTTCATTGTTTTCATATTTAAGTGAGATTCGGCTGACAATGTTGCCGACGCAGCTTGCTATATGAACTAAAGGTCCTTCCTTGCCCAAAGAAAGTCCCGATGCAACAGAAAGGGACAATCCCACGGCTTTCGTGAACAAGGTTCGCCCACCGAGATAGCCATGGATAACGACACCTGTACAAGAAAAATTAGATGGCGCAACAAAAGTCAGTCTCAATGGAGTATCGTTATTTTACCAGACAGAATAGTTTTGATCTCTGGAATGCCACTGCCCGCAGCCTGCGTAAAAAAAAGTTCCATTGGCTAAAAAAGGGAGATCTCGAGAAAGAATAACCCACATAATACATGACCTTGCGCTTTGGCTCCAGAAGTGGATTGCGGTCCTTCGAATTGCGACCAGGGGATGCCGGGGAACCTGTGCTCGATTCTTTGCGCGTAATAAATGTGGTCGAATCGGTGAGGTAGAGTGTAAGAAAACAGGATAGTATTGCAAGGAAGACCTTTGCAAAGTATGAGAATTGTTGGCAGCAACTGAAAGACAAGTTACACTTACCGCGATACAGGTATATGTGATATATTCAAGGGCACCATCTTGATAAGCCACTTGGTCTCGAGAAAGCACATCCGCCCAAGTCCTCCAAGTCGGGCACATCTCTTTCAACAATCGGTTCCCTCTTATGGAATTTGGCTTTCCATCAAAATGGGGACAACAGAATCTTTTGGCTTTCCACCACGACGATCCACAATAACCTTCCTTGACGTCAAATAACAATTGCTCAGTGCGAACAATTAAGAATGCTACAACTGCTGTAAGAAAGCCCACTATAGTCACGATTATCCATCCCAAGCTTCTGTCAAAGGCCAGCCAAAGGCGATCACG
The DNA here is from genome assembly GCA_015039465.1 of Phlegmacium glaucopus. Classification (NCBI taxonomy): domain Eukaryota; kingdom Fungi; phylum Basidiomycota; class Agaricomycetes; order Agaricales; family Cortinariaceae; genus Phlegmacium; species Phlegmacium glaucopus. The sequence continues at coordinate 106,472 of MU130381.1, read as the reverse complement.
TAGAGACTTGCTCTTTCTGAGTCTCGAGAAACGTCGGGAATCTTTTATGACGTCATGCAGCCAGTCAATCGAAGTGAATGAGGAATACCACACTCGAATTCCATTAACCTTAGCGTCAGCGTCGGCTTCTGCATTGCCTCCGGTATGAAGAGGGTCATCATAAGTTGAAACGGGGCGACTTAGTCTCCGTAGGATGGCAGAGGAGTTTGACTGGACGCGCCGGAGACCCCACTGAGCCAGAGTCCTGCGGATGCTAGCTGCCAAAGGTGGATTTTTCAATATTCGTGGACGAGAAGGCAGCGTTCCATATGAACGATGAGCGGAAGGGCCGATGCCTAGCTCGTCGTCGGCATAGCGACCCAACTGCGACGTGTGACTTTCCAAGAGCCTTGCGCTGCTGCTCTCCATCACTTGATCCAAAACAGGCATGTCAGCGCGCGATTGGCCGACAGAGAGTGCCGGTGTTGCAGCGGTATGTTATGGTTAGAACAAGAAAATGGTTTGCAATGTTGTGAGAGTGTCCCAAATTTGGCAACTCCAAGCCCGATCATCGGTCATATTCGTTATCAAACGAGGTTCCTAGGGGGCACAGAGCAAGGGATGCGTGTGATTGTGACTGTCAGTCGCATCAAATGCTGCACTGCCAATTCATTGCGCGACATACATTCTGCAAGCCAAGCAGTTCGGATCGATCGTCAATTCTCAATGCTCACAGGCCCAATGAGCCTTGTTAGAGAATTTATTGCAGATCACTGTTTGGAGGTTCGTCACCTGCCGCAGCGGACCTTGAAAAAAAAGTGCGCGATCGGATCAACACTTGGCGAATTTGAAGTATTATATTTCGTTCATTAGCGACGATCCTTTTCTGTACTTTGTACAACGGATGAATTAGAGGGGGGATCAACACTATTCCCGACCAGGGTGGAAGCACTAGTAGCAGCATTACTTCTTGTCACTAGTGAATTTAACATCATCGCCAAACCGCTCATTTGCGTGCTTTGCAATAGTGATACGTTTATCTCGAGGCTGAGAATGGCACCGTTCGCCGTACATCCACGCAGGACTGCTGCCGGTTGAGGTTGACCTTCGGGAGGCAGGGATGTGGCTGGCACAGGTACTATTCCAAGTGCATGCAGAGCTGGTAGCGATGCGACCGGAAGTTGCACTGGTATGGCACCGCTCGGCTGATAGAGTGAATAATTAGTTGATGTTGTTGGCGGTTGAGGAAGAGTTGAGCTGGTCGGGATAGGGGTTGCGTTGCCATATGCTTGGGCGTATGCATACGGATATCCACGATAATATTGAGGCTGTAGATTAGACATGACTGTCTGTGGCGTAGAAGTAAAATGCGTCGGTCGTGCAGGGTTGGCAGCCGCGCGCTTTTCTCGCTCTATTCTCTCCGATTCCGTGCGGGCAATGCGTAATTCATTTCCAAGCCAAGCATTCTCAGAACGGTCGGCATCGAGTACAACTTGTGCAAGATAATATCCTTGATCGTGGGGTACAGCACGCTGCTTATGAGATGAGATGATTGCATTAGAGATAGAATATGTAGCCTTCACCTTCCCTGAGCGAATATTAAGTCTTCGCCATCGGTCCCGGACAGCATCGCGTCTTTTGTAAATATCCAAGGCCAATCTCGTAGCTGCTTGATGAATAAGCAATAAAAAATGCCTGTTAAACTGTTACTGCATACCCCGCATCTCTTCTCTCCAATCTTGCTCGACAGCTTTCTCCTTGCCTTTCCCTGTGGTGATTGCATCCAAATCCTCTTTAGGATGTTGGAATAAATGATATGGAAGTAGTCGGCGTATGACATCGAGCTGGTCAACGAACGCTGAATCCACGTCCGGATGTAATACTATATTCTGATCATGAACAAGTCGTGAAGTTAATCTGCATGAAAATGAAAATGAGAACAGTTCTGAGCTATCAACATGAAAGACAACCTGGCCCGTGTTTCTTTCATGCATTCGATTTCTCCAGAAGTCCTCTTGGCTCTGATTAGCTTTTTAGACGCCAGAGCCTCAACAGAGTGAAGTTCATTGACGTTTCCCTGTGATTGTGGGGGTGCAAGCCATGCTGCGTTTGACGAGGGCTTCGAAGAGGTATTTTCGGTGTAGCCATTGAGTATGGGGCGTTCTGCAAGATAGCTGACCAGAGTTGTGGAATTCTGGAAGTTCAGAGTGCTGGCTGAGGCTTTTGACATTTATCGTTTATGTACTTGGTTTCAATTTGTCGAGGTTTGGACCTTAGCAAGCCCGTGACCAGATATCAGAACTTCAGGGCAGGACAAACTTGACATTCAATGTATAAGTAGATATGAGTAAACCCTAGCAGAATATGTATCCCACAGCCTTTACAGATGGAGCCTGGAGCTCGACATAAAGTCAGGCTTTGGCACTCGTCTTCAATTCATGCTCTTCATGCGCTTTAATAAATGTTTGCACAGAAACAGGGTTATTGTATATCCTCGCTTTTACCTCTTTCAGTGACTCCGAGGCTCGACCGACATCTTCTGCATTACTTCCAGCAACGAGCTCCAAGTAATCCCTGGCCAGAATCAAGTCACCGTTGGGAATGCGCATTTCATGCTCAGCAACTTCCATGCAGGATTTGGCATAGTCTTGTATTGGACGTACTGATATTATACATCGGTAAGAATAGTAACGAGCTATCTTTCTAAATGCACTCACAATCAGCTTGGCAGACTTCGACAACGCGCCGATGGTATGCCACTGCCTCTGTATGTTCCTCAAGCATGCGATGTATTTTAGCGAGCTTCAAATTGATAGTAATCTCGTGGGGATCAGCGGGTATCAGGGCACGCTTGTAACACTCCACAGCTTCTCTGTGTCTAATGAGTATTTGTTCTCAACTCCCAATTTACAGCTGAGAACTTCAATAGCACTGACTTTTCGATCGCTTCGTAACACATGCCTTGGGCTTGCCACAAACGAACATCGTAGGGTCTAATTGAAGAAGTTAATGTCCTTCAGTGGGTCAGAGCTCTCAAGTCACTGACCGCAAGGCCGTCGCCCGCTGATAGTAGTGAAGAGCATAATGGTGCATGTTCAGCAACTCATATGCCTGACCAAGACCATACCATGCTCTGTAATCCTTGCGGTTCACATCTTCCTCGTGAAGATGAGTGATACGGAGTGAGAAAAGTAAGAAACAATCCCTTACCTACAGCTCGACGGTAAGCTTCAATCGCAGCATGAGAGTTTTTCATCTCAACATACTCGTGTCCCATTAATGTCCATGCGGAAAGGTAGGTCCGGTCCAGCTGAATTGCCCTTCTGAAATATTTAACAGCTTTCTCGTGCTCGGCACGGAGTGAGTAATGATTTCCTAACCATTCGTGAAGTTTAAAAAAACTTGTCAAATTCTAATGTCAGGTAACTCACCAATCAGACAGCAAATTTCGGGCCGGTCTTTGTCAAGGGCTAAAAATTCATGAGCAAGTCTTGATAATTTCAGACGGCTATCTGTGACGTAGAGGATATTCGAGAAGACATCGATATCGTCGATACGATTCGGATCAATAGCTAAAATTCGCTCGAACTGAGCTCCCGCTTGGCCAAAATCTCAAAAACTATCTAAGTATTGAATGAAAAAGAAAAAAGTATGGACATACCGTGGAGGTGATATAAGACACATGCCCTCAGGCTCATGATCCAAAGGCTGTTGGGAAAGAATTCATGGCCTAGCAAGCGGTCGCACAATTGTAGTTCATGTTCGGAGGGATTATGAAGTTCATTTAATGTTTTTATTTGGAAAAAATGAATTAGTGGATGGTCTGGAGCAAGCGGAAGTAGTTGGAGGAGAGACGATAGCTGTGGAAGATGTGAGCGAAAACCGGTAGTCGGTAGAGACGAAACGACCTCTTCCCCATCGCCAATGCAACTTCCCAACAATGTCCAAGCAGACCAATTCCATCTGAAACTGGCCAAGGAGATCAGTGCACTCTCGATGGCTTCCTCTCGCCTGGACAACCGGGAAAGAAAAAGAGCTTTTCTTTCGAAGGCAAACAAGACATCATTAATGCGGAAGAGTGCAGCTGAAAAGCAACCCACAGAAAAAGGAGCCATGGATCCATGGCGTCTTTGACGACTTCTAATAGGTCGCTTAAAGACTTGTTAATGGGTACCGGTGGTTGATGGCGGTTATCTAGGCACTTGTTCCATGGTTGTGCGTCAAAAAGAAAAACGACTTACTATCCAACTTATGCCAATCTCTTTGCGCCTTTTTTTCACTGGCCTTGAACGAGATTATATCGTGCTGCACTAGGATTCCTTGCTCGTACTCACAATAAATTGACTGTATATGCGCAAAAATTCGGCCTTAGCACTTCTACAATCTTGCAAGATATGGATGGCGTGATAGAATTCTCGTGCTTCAAAGGATGCGCGAGCTGCTTGAAGAGCATCTTCCTCCTCATTCTCTAGAATATTTTCAGAAACTTGAACGTTTTCTGATACAAGGTTTATCTGTGGCGCATGCGGATGGCGAGGAGGAGTCATGGACAGTACGGGTTGAGTCGCAACCTGCGTCGGCATGGGTGACTGGTCGATGAACGACAGGGAAACTTGAGGAGATTGCGACCTCGCAGGTGTTGAAGTCGAAAAAACGGAAACTTTGCCAGTGCCCCTTTTATTTTGCGCGATAGAGAGTAAGAGCTCGGAAGCCCTTATATATTCCGTTAGTATCAGTTATCCGCTTAGAGTTCTACCAACACACCATTTTGCTGCGACCAGTAAACCCCGATCCAAACATTCCTTGGTAGCAATCCTAAGTTCTGACGCTATCGTTGAGTCCACAGAGCTCATTTCTATGAACCCTGACAATATTACAATGTGGCTCAGTTCTCAGATCACTGATATAGACTCGTGACTCTGTATTATTACCTATCGTAATCCTCCGCCTAGACTGACATAATGTCCACCATTACAGCTATGATATTTATTGTTCTTCTCGCTATCTGGCGGTTGTACACGATTCTTCCAAGTAAGAAGCCACAGTCCCAACGATCATCGGCCCATGTGTGTACTATTGCCGTCTTTCTAGGTTCAGGTACTTCACTTGTAATTCATTCCTGACGTAGACCCATAATCATAAATAGGGGGGCATACGAGCGAAGCTTTAGCCCTGGTGTCAGCGTTGGATTTTCGCCGATATAATCGACGGATTTATATTGTCAGTCAAGGAGACAATTTAAGTCGCCAGAAAGCCATTACTTTAGAAAGGTCGAAGGAGCCTTCGCCTCAGGAAAAAAGCGTATGTCCGTCTCATCAGCTTTAACTCGGACTGTTGACGATCAGCACTGCGGATAGTATTCTATCTTGAAAATACCTCGTGCCAGACGAGTGGGCCAAACTCTTCTCACAACACCGTTCTCCGCGTTTCTCTCGTTGAGAGCGTGTATTTATCATCTCTCTTTCCTCCCTCTTGCGAAGGATCAGAGATTTGCAGATGTTCTGATACTCAATGGCCCAGGAACTTGTTTCGTGCTGTGCTTTACAATATACTTGAACAAGGTCAGTCTGTTCCACGGCAGTAATACTATAATGATATCATTTAATCGCCTCCCAGTTCTTTGGTCTACAAGCGCCTTTGGTTATCTATGTTGAGAGTTTTGCTCGCGTTAAATCATTGTCATTATCTGGCAAACTTATACGACCATTAGCTGACCGGTGAGCGTAGATCCCATCAAAGCCGGCGCCATCATCTCTGACCTTTTCATGAGGTTCATCCTCCAGTGGCCCGAACCAAGGGATCATGCACAACGGAGAAACCGTAATACTTGGCTTGTCTGATGCATGTATATGTACATGTCCTTGACACAGACTCGTGGGAAGCGTTTATACTATTCAGAACTACGAAGTATGGGTGACGTGAAGCGTAGCCTGTGCCGAAAACCAGTATCATTTTCTTGTCCACCGGTCTTCACCTGGATTCCCTCCTCGTCGAGGACTCGCACTTCTTCCTCTTCCACCCTCTCGTTTGCCTGGCTCCCAACCTCCACCACCTACTTCATTTTTTGAAGGATTTAACCTTCGTTCTAACCTTTGACCGGCGCGAAGAGAAGAAACCAAGTCCTTCGACGCGAGTCTCAAGTGCATGAAATTGCAGAAGCCACCACGATTGCACTCGCCATTCTCATTCTGACGGCAGCAAGCTTCTCGAAAATCTGTTACGGGCGAGAGTTCTGCGTAAAGTGGTCGGCCTACCAACAACTTAGCATATATATTTTTCCAAGCAACTTCACTCATACCTGCATACCACCGTTCGTTGCAACTGTCAACAGCGGCCTGTGCCTCCGTCTCCCACTCGTATCGTGCGTATACATTCCCGATCAAATGATCCCCAACATTATCACAAACCTGTGGGAGTGTTAAATAATGTTTAATCACTGCAAAAGGTATACTAGACTTACATGAAGTTCCAGAAGATGCCCAAACTTGGCTAGCTCACAGTAGAGATCCTCGTAGACAGCGTCGAAACCTTCTTGAAGTTCTTTTTCGGTGAGTTTGCAAACAGGATCATGGGCTGGATTGTGGTAAACATTTGGAAGTAGGATGGTCTGGGAGAATGGAGGTCTAATGTGCTTTCTTGAACAACGATCTCCATGACGGCAGGCTCCAATCTATGGTTTTCAAATGAATGAGTGGTTACTGAGAAGATAAACCGCGGGTTACCTTGTAGTAGAAAGAGCAATTGACGCGATCCTGTTCAGTTCCAAATATATTGGCCTATAATAACACGATTTCAGTTATCATGCCATATGAACGATGGGATTTTTATACCAAGTGCGAAGCCATTGAAGAAAAGCAGTGGAAGGAAGGCCTCAGTTGCTGACAAATGGTATTAGGGAGGAGTTAGAATAGATACTCCGACTACATACTCCGATGTGATGGATAAGATAACGTGAGCGGCAAAAACAAGATTACCGCCGACAGGAACCAGCATCCTTACATAATCAAAAACTGTGCTCAATGGTGGCCTCAATTATTTGCACAACAAAACCCTTAGCCCTAACTTAACACCATAGAAGTGTGCAGAACAGGTTTAGCTACAACTCTATGGAAAAGAATTTTCTCAAAACAAAGAATAGCCCAAGATTTTCGGGGATGAAATTTTTTGATCCAAAACATCACCAAATGCCTAATTGTTTCAGAGAAAGGTTTTTAAAAAAAGTCAACATTTTGCGAACCTTGAGGCCATTTTTCAACTAAGTGACCACTTCTGAAATGGCAGGGAAAATTCTCGCACGCCAAAAGGGCGACGAGAACGCCCAGCCGGTATTTCGAACTTGTTGCGTCATGTTTACATTATGTAATATGTGATCGAACTACCGCTTCATGGGTCACATGGTTCATTAATTGATGCTGCCAACTCGAACCAACAAAACAGTATTTCAATTTGGGAAGAAATTTACAATCATCCTCGGTCAAAATTATAATTTGGGGGGACGCTAGGCTGTTACCTGTACACAATGCACATGTGGGGATTTCAGCACGCAATCAGATCACCTTGTGGAAGAAGAAAGAACCATGTGAGTATGTGCGTAGAAGTTCTCATACTGCATAGCCTCAGGACCGGCCATTGGGTTATGCATTAATAGATTTATGCAGGAAGAAAGTGTCACACATTGTGACATATGTGACCCTCTGACCAATTGGGCGACAGGTGTTACTCTATCATAGGAACATGTTTTCGTAAAATACTGGGTCAACAATGTTTGAGTAGAGCTACATGCAACAACTCTGTACTTGCATAATTGACAAGGCAATTCTAGGGAGAAGCTCTCACCTCCATACCTTGCACAAAAAATTTCGAGCCTTTCACAGAGCTTCATGACTTCATGTCACATGGGCAAATCATTGATATTGATTGATAGTACCAACTTCACCACAGGCAACTATGCATTATAGCATACAGGGGTCTTAGGCTTTTGTGTCCCAGCTTTTGGTTTTGCGCAAGGTTTACGGGTGGGTTCAGGACCAGCAGGCATTTTCGACTTTGTATCATACTATCAATGATGTTTGCTCCACTCCTTATGAGGAAAATTCTGTCATTCCACCCTTAGTACTATACCTGTTAAATTAAGCATTATTCTAATAAATTGCAAGCAGTTCCCAACCCTATATCGTCACCATTCATCAGTACAAATAAGATTCCCACCTACTCCGATAATGCATATTGGGGTCCCCGGGCCTATGCATTATGCACCCCATTTCCCTGCGTCCCATGGCGGTTCCGACGCCAGACCTATGCATTAATAGAATTATGCATCATGACGTTATGCATTATGAAAACTTCTACTGTACCTCATATTTGGGTACTCTCTCCAGTGCCATTCTTAATTTCTTATTGGTCCCTTGCAATTTTTGAGGCCGCAGACCCACACTTCCTTTGATTCCGTAGTCCACAATATAGTATATAACTATTGTAACAAGAATATCCACTATAGCTACCCATCTACTTGCTCCTCAAGCTCGTCGAGACGAACATCAATCTTATTTTTTACCTTATCTCATTCACATGGATATCACGCTTCTGATTTGATTTCGGCCGCACCAACGGACTGCGCCCGTAATAGTGGTACAAATTAAGATTTATGATTTGTATTGTAGCTATCTCCAAATCTTACTATCTAAGCACAGGTCAGACAGACTACACCTCCCAAGTGACGCTCTGTTTGGAAAACCAGACTAGTCTCCGTGTGCCTCACCCAGCCTGCTTGGTTTGAGCTTACACTTGGGTTGGTACAGCTGGCTTGGATTTCGGCACCCGTTTGCAATCTAGCTCTCCAGACGATCAGGACTTGCCCGGGCCAATCTCATTTGTCACTCGAGATCCAAATCGAGGAGCGCAATCATACTGATAGCCTAATCACGTGATCCAAAGACATCCAGATTTCGATCTGAAGATGCGAGGAAAGCCGGGCAAGCCCTAGTCTGTTTCTGATGGTTGGGTTGATCAACCTTCGGCGTTTTCGGGAATCACGTGAGGCATTTGATGCCAAGTGAATGTAATTTAAATTTACGCGTCAACATGCCTCAATCTTTCCCGTAAAGATATGAACGCGCCCTAGATGGAACGATTTGTCTTCCATCGTTATATGGGCTGCCTTCGGGAGACTAGGCAAGCCCTTGGCACAAACAAGAAATTCGTACCCACGAATTTCTTGCATTACATCCCTTATTGATCTTGTGAACAAAGAGCGACAGTTATCTCATCTCAAAGATAGCTCTAAGCGTAGACGTTTTTGAAATTTCGCATTGTGCGCCTTTGCTTACAAACTAGCCTTGAACTAGCCTATATAGGTCAAATATAGGTAATAGTTGTGATCAGTGGAGTAGTTGTAAGCAGTGCCAGTTACCATATATGGTGTGGGGCCGTGGCTACGCGGCATTACCAGTCTCGACGCAGTGTTGTTGGAATTATCGATCCATCCAAATGGCATCAGAATGGCATCGTATTGTGTGATCATTTATTAATACCAGCCTAATATTGGGATGGACTCAGTAGCTACATAGCCACAGGCATTTTGTATTTATATAGTTGCCGTATGAGGTGAATCCTCATCGGCTTGTATTCACCACTCGGTTTGAATTGTCTAAGCTTTTATCTTAATCATTCTCTCCGTTTTATCTGTCCTATAAGCCGACGATATCCACTTCTTGGATTAAATTCAACAAGTATGCCCTCACACTCCACTACACTCCAATGCTAGCCTCGATAGCCACTACTATTTTTGGGTGTTTCAAGTTGTCACAAACAAAGGCGCACAATGCGAAAATTTGAGAACGTCCACAGATATGAGAACAGCTGTAACGTTAAGCTCTTTGATCCTTCCCTGCGCAGCTCATGATTGCTAGTATTACAACGTGTGTAGAATTTCTCGAATCTCCTTCCATCTTGGCAATACTCTCTGCGGCACCGTGAAAACGGTGCCATCTGCTTCTCCCGAGTTTCTCCACCGATGGACTTGATCACACCACTGAAGACTATGTATGACATCCTACGATTGAGTAGCACTGCCGTTATGATGTGAACTATTTGTTGGGATTTCTCACGTAGCACTGCGTGTATTCAATCTGATGTGGACTTGGCAAGATCTTGGATACATAGTTCTATCGCGTCCCATGTGTAGCAATCTGGTTCCCGAGGCTCAACCTTCCTGGAAAATATTCCCTGTGTAGTCACTTCCACACTCTTTTTTTGGAATCAACTATCGAGGATGCCAAGATAATAAGTGCCAATGCCAGACTACAAATATACTACCATATTTGAAACTTGGTATCTTTTGAATCTCCCAGCTAGCCTGCGATCAGACATGTCGTCCGAAAGTGCAGACAGAAAAAAGGGGAATGCTTCTGAAATTGCTCCAGAGCCAAACGGCGACCATCGCAAGAGGTAGTAGCTATCAGCGTAACATGTTCTAGTTCGCTTACAGTTTGGTTAGACGTCGGAACAGAACTACGCAATCTTGCCTCAACTGTCACACTTCAAAACGCATGGTAGGTGATTAAGCCTTACCATTTCGACTTGCTCTCAGCACTTTGCATTTTCAGTGCGATAGAAAGCGCCCTGCGTGCGCGCGTTGTACACAACTTGGATTGGTACGCTATCCTCAGCGATAATCTGAGCAAATGAGATTGTCTGACTTATCCTATTTCCAGACTGGATTATGTGTCTACGAAGTAGACGACCCAACCCAAAGAACCGAAACACAGGATGAAAGTTCTAGACTGATTAAGAAGGTTGCCGAACTAGAAGGCGTTATACGAGAGGTTTGTTTCTAACCCCTGTCTATTATATTGCTTGTTCACGCTTTCTTGGTAGCTCAAGAATAAGCCACATCCTAGGTGGGCTCAGGCGTCTAATTCCGGCGAAAAGTGTCATACTCGACTCCATCCGCCTGTAGGCGGGGAACGTGAGATGTGCCCTTCCAACGCACCCTCACTCCCGGACTCTTCTTCCTCTTCAGAAAAGGGCTGTTCACATCCCAGCCTCACATGCGTACCAACGTATGCTAAAGCTGATGCTGGAATATTTCCTGCGACTATCGACTTTCAAGCCCACACAGGCTGCCCACACCCGGACTCTCATTACTATCAAGGATCTGATTTGGGCACACCATCTCCTCCTAGCTTGTTGACGCCCACGGACGAATATCCTCTTACACAGGTAGGCGTTGCAGATATAGGATCTCTCACGCTACCTCAAGATTATGATTTTGGGTCTATGTTTTTAACATACCCAAGCACGATGGGATACGCGGACAACTCTCTCCGCTCTGGTGTTTTTGACAAAGAGCACGGGAGTCATTGCGGTTGCCTACGTGAACAGTCCAACTACCACGTTATGCTGGAACTATCCTTGCGGTTGCGGAAGGCTTCGGACTTTCTTTCACGCTCTCCTATTCATCGGCTAGGAGGTTTTCACTCCTGTCTCATACATCAAACCATTTCAAACCTGGATAACTTCATGACGTACGATATTTCGATGATTGTCTGCATCAATGTGCTCACAGTTTTTCTCGTTAGAAATGCACTCAGCGATATCACAGCTACGGTTGGAAATTTACCTGAATTGCTGATATCGACTGAGCAGTTCCCTTCCGAGTCTACGGATAAATTTTTGTCAAGGCCGACCTCGTGTCCTAAACAACCAATTCATAATACCCAGAACTATCACTTGTCTCCCAGCGCTATTAATAACCCTCTTGCCTCTGTCGATGACCCATTTATGAGCTGGGAACCCCCTCGGCATTATTGATTATGATCTTACTTCTGGTTATTTATAGAATTATTAGAGTATCTCGATCAATTCTTTATTTCATTACTTTTATAGCCAGTCTGGACAGGATCAAGGAAATATACGTGCAGATGACACGAGTATATCCAGATGTGGCGCTCTAGTATGCCCCTCTACATTTTGGACAAAAGAAGAACGAAAATATCATAAGACTTATCAGATTGAGACCACGTGAGCCTGTGCTCGATGATCACGGAAGTATTGAGTTTGATCCCATATCTTCTTCCCGCACGTGCTCCGACAATCATCTCCTCTTGCCACGTCAGCCTCCACCTTCTCTGGCAACAACCTACTCCGCTATTGGTGCTTCCATGGAGGCATTCCTTTCTCGTCTATTGTAGGTCGATTTTGCAATGATTAGATACACTAAGCCCTCCAGCACGGGTGGGTTGCATGTCCACCTTGAGTCAACACATCACTTCCGCCTGGCTCGCATCAATTTGCGTCGTATATAGGTAATAATCAGCGGGATTCAACGCTGTCTGGGCCGTCGCCTCTTTTTAACCGAAGCCGTCTACATCGCAGGAAGCTAGATTAGTAGATATGCGTTTATGGCTACATAGTGTTCAGTACAGTAAATATGGTATGGATTCCACCATGGAGAACCCCCGAGAAAATACAGTGTTTGTAATCAAAACCAATCAATTTGACTGAACGAAGCGGGAACTTATGAGAAGTGTCTCATTCCCCGATTAAAATCTAGTGCCTATTCAACTCCGGTAAGATCCGGTTCTCACTGGGAGTTGTGGTCACTCATAGTAACAATAAATAATGTACATGGCTATTACTACTACTAAAGACGCTAGATGCCTGGGAGTTTCGCACGCTTTGTGCAGTTTCTTACCTTCGCTGTCATATTACCGATCCCGGTTTCTTCTTGCCAAAGGGATCTCAGCAGTTTCATTGTCGCTGCTTTCGCGTTTTTCCTGTTCGAAAGGGAGACGTGTTGCCAGGCCCCCATCGGCCTTTGTTGGAGGTACTCCAACCTATTTGTGCACCTCAACATGACAACGGTTTCACGCGCTGCGTAACGCTTGAACCATTGGATTTCATTGCCAGGCTACTTGGACATGATCATGTAAGGAAATAAATGGATTGTGATGTATATATGTGCAATGGCAATATATCACTGGGATTTAAGCAAACGAGCTCGCTAAACCACCAAGGAAGGTTATCCACCAAGCACGGTAAAGTGTCATCCAGCCTTCTTCATTGATTATTCTCTTTGCACAGTCAACAAGGCCTAGATACGGATCGCCTTCACTTCGCAGACTAAGACAAAAAATTTGAGGTGCAGTAGGGTTTGATTGATTTTTTGACTCACCCGATGACGTCTTCGTCTGCGCCAGCATATTCTACCGTTTCCTCTCCATCACCATCGATCTCTTGAGACACAGAATTATACTCTGCCGATGCGTGATTTCGTTGAATTGCTAAACGCGTCCCAATGACTTCCAGTGGCGCCAGGGCAACAACACTCAAACAGAAGATACTGAAATAGATGGCCAATTTTATAAATGACACTTTGGATGCGTTGAGGCCTGGTTGAGACAATTCAGGGAGTAGCAGTCGACGAAGGGGACCAAGGAATAAGACGATGATGCCGACGTGGATTAATTCAGCAGCCATAAGCCCAGGTGTCAGATAGAGAATCCAGGGGCGTCGTCGTTCCGTAGGAGTGAGGAGAAGATGGAGAGATGATATCAAATTGAAGTAGGGAAGTTTGTGAGGAGTTGTGATAGATCTGTTTGCTTTGTCAGCCAGTCACCACCTTAAGCTGAGCGAGCGCTGACCGATATGTCAGAATAGCCGTTGGTAAGGATAGAACAAGCATTCCGAGGCTATAAATCAGAGTACCCTGGGAGTTCTGTTAATTACACTTCTCGAGGAATACTGTCTGTCGGCTCACAAGAATCCCGGTCTCAGGCGCTCTATATTTGCCATGACGAGGTTGCTCCGTATCTATGAAAAGAATAATAATGAGGCCAACGATGAAGCCGCTGATGGCGGTTGGCACTGCAATAGAGAATTGAGAGAGTGGACATCGAGATTAAACGGTACTGCTGCATACTCAATCCTTTGTAAAGGCCGGAAACTCCCTAGATGCCTTTGGTTTAGTCCAGACAAGAAGTAGCAACCTTGTGAATACACACTTCCAGACGATACACACGAACCATCATCCCGAAATAAGAGCGCACAACGGGTCCCGTGTAGGGAACAGCTCCTCCATCTGAATCTAGCTGAAGACCTTTCGGGTTGTAATTCGCCCGGAATCTTACTAAAACTCCTGTCAGAGGAACAAAGACTACTAGGCTGATGATGAGAGCCAGAACCAGTACAAGAGACGCTGGTAATAGCGGCGAAGGTGTATCCATTGATAAGTTGGAGATATCCTGAGAAGACAGTTGCGAGACGGAATACAAGAGGTGAGGAATTCCACGTCAGAGAACTAGCTTACTTAGTCACAGAGCTGCGGTTTTTGTAATTACATAATGCTTGCCTAGTCACATGATAATTTTGGACTGTGCTGTAGCATTCAGTTAATTCGTGTGAGGGACACAGTGGACAAAATTTAGCTTTCGGCCACTCGGGGTGTGACCTGGGACAGACCAAATTTTCGACCAACATCATTGAAAACAAGTAAGTGATGTGCCGGCTGGCAAATTGTGGGTGAACAAGTGAGGTATCGCAAAGTAGAGCAGGCCATATATAAAGAAAGAAGGCATTTGGGTGAATGAATCAACGAGGGAATGAATGAACCAATTGAACGAAGAAGAGAGAGTCTGCGAGTAACGTTGTAAGAAGTATGAATTGGGAAATCGAGGATTGATGGTGATGCGATGGATCTGCAACAATCGTGAGGGCTTTCTGGTTCGATAAAATGAAAGGTAATATTCACATATTTCTATCAGTCTAGAAACTTTGGGCAGAATTTATCAGTATGGCACCTAATGTCATGTGCAATCTGAAATGGCTACTTTCAGAGTCCCACACAGTATAAATTTTAATGATTGATCTGAGGGGGTTGATGGGGGTCACCGTCAATACAGTCGTCTTCGATAGACTTCTAAGTAGATAAAGAAGACATTCAACCTCGCAAAAATCGACTGTAGATGGGGTTTTCTGTCTCCTCGACATAAGGGTAGTCAAGCGTCTTTAAAAACTGATCAAAAGCAGCTTGATCGTCTTTGGGGACTTGTATTCCCGCTAGGACCTTGCCGAGATCTACAAAAATTCTTCAGCATATGAGCAGGCCAGATTCAAGTCCAGGTACTCACCTCCCCCATGATTCCGATAATGGAACAGAGAGATATTCCAACCTTGGTGTAGACCCAGAAGAAATTTGCGCAGGGCGCCAGGCCTTTCTGGAAAAGCTGGGAAATTTGTCAGATAAGTAGCCTGGTATAGGAACGGTCATCCAGACCAAATCTGAAAACTCGTTCATCATCAACTCGGTGGCACCCGCCAATCATGTATCTAACATGACTTTTAGCCATTTCATCGTCACTAATATCGGAACCTTGCATATCGTTGCTTGCGAGTTCCTCAAGTACTTGGTGGACTTCAGTCTCGCGTGAATTCGACTGTAATTTGAACGACAGTAAGACATGAGCCCGATCCCCAGAGTTATTATATCGGTAGATGAATTCAGTGACCGCACGTGGGTGGATGACGGAGTGTAAGGCAATAAAACTTTTGGGAACATATTGGCAGATAAACACATCAGAAAAAAAAGGACCTGCCTGCCCGGCCGTTCTGGAATGTCAACACTTAAAAGCGCCTCTCTGCCTTCTCCCAGCTCCGCACGCTCTGCGACGAAGCGTAAACGGTCGAAATTCATATTAGCGCCGCTGACGACTGCAACAAACTTCTTTTCAGCGCCTAGCAGATTGTTTTGAATGATATATCGTTTTAATCCCGCCAGCGCCAGCGCTCCTGCAGGCTCGGTGACAGAACGCGTTTCTTCAAGGCGAAATAAACACGCAAAACAAACGATCATAGAATTTGAATACCTTCGAAAATGTCTTTGATAGCGGCGCAAATTTCATCGTTGTCAACCTTGACGATACCGTCCAGGAGTTCTTTACAAATTCTAAAGGGCTCCATCCCGACGATTTTGACTGCCGTACCATCACTGAATGGGCCAACCTCGCGTAAAGTAACTCTTTCGCCCTTTTCTAGACTTCTTGCCATAGAATCTCCATCCACGGTTTCGACGCCGATAATTTGGGTATGTGGGCTGCCGATTCTTTTTACATATTCGCAGATTCCTGCAGCCAGCCCTCCTCCACCGACAGATGCAAAAATGACACTGAGCTGGTCAGAATTCGGAAGTTGCTTCAGGATTTCCATTCCGACAGTGCCTTGTCCAGCGATGACAAGAGGATCGTCGTAAGGAGGCACAAAAGAGAGACCATGCAAGGCACCAAGACGGGCACATTCGGCCTTAGCTGCGTCAAAATCTTCACCATGAAGAACGACCTTCGCACCAAGCCGGGCCACATTGCGAACCTTTATTTCAGGTGTACCTTCAGGCATTACGATGGTGCAAGGTATGCCCAATCGAGAACCAGATAACGCAACTCCTTGCGCATGGTTGCCTAAAATTGATGGCCAATGGTGGAAAAAGGTAGGAATGTATGTTGTGGACGCAAGATTACGCACACTAACCAGCACTGCAAGTGATAACACCTTTCCATCGCTCTTCATCAGTCAAGTTCGCCATAAAATTATACGCCCCGCGGATCTTGAAACTGAAAACTTCTTGTAGATCTTCGCGCTTGAGCCAGATCTGATTGCCTAGCTTGGTGCTTAGATTCGTTGCATGGACTAGAGGCGTCTCCTTCAAAATCTCGTAGACTTTTGAGGTTAAGATCAACCTCAGATAGTCCGGTTTATGAGAAGGCAGAAGATAATGTTTTTCCAGCCTAGGATATGAAAGCGGTTGTGGTGCATTAGAGGCATATTCTATGGTTGCAGCCATTCACAAGGAGTATGTTAAATGAGCTCGGTCGAGGAGTGAATGTAAATTTTTTGTATTTAGATGTCACATGACCGGTCTTCTAATTTTCTGGTCCTGGAACAGCGGAACTTGACTGTCGTACAGATTCGCTCAATCAACAAGCCTTTGAAATGACTACCATGGGTCCACCTTTATCACCAAGAGAAACCAGGCGCTCGGGACGGCGTTCAGCACCTTCAGTATCAACCGGCACTTCCAAATCCCCCGATTCAGACCAACCACCTCGACAAAAGGACAATTCTTCTCGTGTTGTTTCGTCGTCTAACGGATCTGGCGCTCGCAACAAGCGGTTGAAGCAAGAGGATTGCGATGAACCTCCTGAGGATCGCAGAAACTATCCTGCATCATCAGCGGCTTCTTCAGTTTCGAACAGCACTGGTAAGGCGAAAAGAAAGGTTAAGGATAAAGAAAAAGACAAGCCAGAATCTAACACGAATTCGGGAGATCAAGACGTAGTCTCCGTCGAAAATCAAGTCCAAGATCCTCAGGAAGAAGAGGAACAGGGAATCACACGATGTGTATGCGGTAGCGCTGGTAGGTTGTATGCCTTTTAATCACATTGTAAATTAACGTGTTTTTCAACGAAACAGAGGATGATCCAGATGCGGGCGAATTCATGGTTCAGTGCGAAACGTGCAAAGTCTGGCAACATGGCCTATGCATGGGCTATCAGTCCGAGGACCAGGTTCACGATGATGATTACTACTGTGAACAATGTAGGCCCGAATTACACGTCGAGCTTCTCAAGTGGGACAATCTGATTTCCTTCATGTTTGTCATTCCTCAAATTATTTTCCAGGAGGCTGGCCAAGCGACCTCGTCAGGCTTCTGCAGCATCACGGCAAGATCCCGCCAACTCGAGAGTCTCTCGCTCCCATTCACCGACCCACCTCCATAAGCAACCTTCAAAACGTAGAAATACTATGAACAGCAGAGACGCTGCTTTTGACGAAAGTCTCAAGGAAATCATTGAGGCAACGGCCGCGGAAGCAGCTGCTGTTCACGATGCTTTTCTCGTCAATCCAAACGAAATAGAACCCATCGAGGTAGTGTCAGGTGGAAAGAAGAAAAGAAAACGAACGGATGATGACAGGTAAAATGACATTTTGTTGTAGTGTAACATTTCTAACCATGGAATAGCATTTCGAAGAAAAGGACGCGATCAGCCTCTACAGCATCGGACGGTCAAAGCGGAACTGCACCACCAGGCGAAATTGCTGTGGTTGATAAGGTACCTCCACAATCATCCAAACCTCCTGGACGAAATAAACGAGGAGGCCGGAAAACTGCTGCGGTTGATACTGCACCCATGGAGTCAGAAGAAGGTGGATTCTTTATCTAATGCTTGAAAGACTGATCATTGACTGCTGCCATTCACGTCTAGTCGTACCAATGTCGACAAAGCGACAAGGAAACAATTCTCGTGCAAAGGCGACTAATGCAGTAAAGCGCCCCCCTCTGTGTCAGTCAACATCGAATGGATCCACTGGTGGTATTCATGAGCATGGTACAAGGCGCAATCAAGCTGCTGGTAGTGGCGGTCAACCTGCAGGATCTGGAACTGCAGAGTCTTCTCGTGCTTATCGCAATTCGCATGCGTACGCTGTGTCTCAACAAAGTTTTTTTACATCGTGGAATCTTCCAGATTACTTGTCACACCTAGAACAGATGCTTCCAACGGACACACCTCAACCCTTAGAGGTTTGTGCAGGCATCTCAAGCACTGGCGCCCCAAGTTCGAGAGGAGACGGTTCCGAAAGAACACTGGAGAGAGGTGTCAAAGTGAAATGGCCAAGCAAGAGGATGAGTGTTGGCGATATGAATAAACGTGTTCGAGCATTAGTTGAGTGGGTTGGAAGAGAACAGGCTGGTGCGCTCGATCGCGGACGCCGCCGAGAAGCTTTGGAGAAGGCTCTCCGACAACAGCCCGCGAACGCCTTGGATGGTGTGAGTCCTACAGGTGAATCTGATATGGAAATGGTGATAGATGAGGATGAGGCAACCACAGCTGATCAACAGAATAAGGAAACAAATCTTTCCTTCGCAGCTCAGGCAACCTCGGAATGTGCGTTAGAGATGACCACTTTAACAATGAAGATGATGGAGGAGCTCATGGAGGAACTAATTGGATTTCAGGAAAGGTTTGGCCCGGGTGCGAAACATAGGGAGAAAAGATTAGTAGTTTGAGCCTTTCTATAGTCCTGGTAATTATTTATTACAGTCGAAGCTCTCTTAATCCATAGCTGTGAAAACCTAGCCCATAACCCAGACCCTTTGCGATCCATAACCCATACAGTTTGGCACAGCCACTGTGACCCCGTGCAAAAAGACTTTCACAAACTTGAAAGCGGCAATGGATGCCTCCATTTCTCATACTGTTGATACCTTTCTCAACGAAGACACTGGCAGCTTAAGCGATGACGAACTTGACTTGTCTCATGCTGGCGACTACTCATCTCACATGGAAGAACTCTTCGACGAAGACGCTGAAGGAAGTTTTCAGGAAGGCGACGATCCTTTCGAGGACGAAGAGGAAGGTTTCATATACAATGGTGCTGATGCTGTCGATACCCCTACTGGTTATCGGGAACAGTTGCTAGATGTTCTCGGGCCAGATCATATCGAAGACGACGGGTCCGAATCCGACATCCTTGAAGTGGAAAATTCCCTGGTAGGAACTTTGACACCTCCATCAGGCATTTCCTCTCCTGATTCAAAAACATCTTACTTCAAATTGGCGAGACCTTTCCTTCACCCTGCTGTCTCCCGACTTCGTTCATATAACCCACAAGCCTCAAGGATAAATCACGATGGGAATGTAGCAAGTTCCCATTCCTATCTTTTCGACGGAACCTCTCCTTCTCCATCCTACTTTTCATCTCTATCACGTGTTTCCTCCGTGTCAAATCTGCAAACTACATCATCTGCGAAGCAAGATAACGCATCCAATGGCGAAACAAGTCGCGAGGTCTTCAGGTGGACTGAACTTCAAGCGATCATGCAGACCATATATACAAAGCTTTCACCGAAAGCGTCCGGTCTGCTTGGCGCCTCGTCTCTAGGAAGACCGACCGTGTTGGCTGCAAACGGCTTAATATGCACAGGTACAGATGATGGAAAAGTAGTTGTTCATGATTTTAAACAAACTTTGATATGTATTTGCGAAAGCAATGTACAAGGTATTTCTTTACTGCTTCATGCAGGGACGCATCTAACCATCTTTCTTTTAGTTAACTCCCTTGGAGCAGTCACAGCCGTTGCGCTGTCTCATGATCATACCTTTGTCGTATCTGGCCATGTTACGGGTCATATCATACTTTACAATCTCAAAAACCCTCGGAGCCCCGTACGTGTCGTTCCACCAACTACGCTGGCGGCAGTTTCGACTGGGCGAAAGGAAGGTCATCTTCAAGGATCCAAAATTATTAATGTAGGCTTTGTTGCAGGGCGACACACTGCCATTGTTTCGGCGGACGACCATGGCCTTGCTTTCTTCCATTCTCTGGGTAAAATTCTCTTTGTAGAGGCCTCAGATATCCTTCGTATTCTTGGGAGATATCCAGATGGTTCGTTTCCCAGGACGCCGCTGAAGATGCCCTTACTATCATCCTCTATCCCCGCCTTTTCGCCAACAGTAGATGCTCCTCAACGACGCAAATCACGTTATACGATCCTAGCAATGTCCTCACTTCCTCTTGGTACTGCGCCCCATGCTACCGACAACTATCATGCAGTTGCTTTGCTTACTCCCACTAAGCTTGTGGTCATTGGTTTAAAACCTTCTCCTAGAACATGGTTCAAGTGTCCTCGTGAAGTTGACGAAGGGGGTGCATGGAGATCAAGATCGAAATGGATAGGCTCACTGGCTTGGTTTCCCTGTGTAATACGTTCCTCACAATCTGGGCCGGAAATGGCTAAACCCACACGAACAGAGGACGACTTTTCGACCACCCCTATGCTCGCCTATTCCTGGGGAAGCTCTCTACATATAGTGAAGGTTGCTGAATCTAGGATAAAACAAGTTGTCAACAATCCCACAACCGGAAAGGCAACCGAGGTTGAAGTTGGGACCCTCAATTATGAGCGCTTTGGGCAGTGGTCGGCGGATGACGACATAATCAGTGTGCAATGGCTGAATGCTAATGTGGGTTTGGTTTTCGCCTGCAGATAAAATACGGGGTCTTTCTAAACTCCGCGATTTTAGCAAATCATCGTCGTCACCCGTGGTCATTTAGCAGTCTATGATTTGAAAGTGTCAAAATTGGTCGATCAGATCACTTTTAAAGGCTTATCTCTCGCATCGCCAACTGCTACTGATATAGCAGACAACGATCCAGTCGCTCATAGCGTCCGTGTCTACAAGGGAAAAGTGTTTTTACTTGTGAGCTTAACACATTCACGGTTGCTATTTACTCATTTCGATGTCATAGGAACGGGATCGATTGGTTGTGGGCACCTTGCTAACATGGGCCGACCGTGTGCTTTCCCTGGTGAAAGATGGCGATTTCTTAGGTGCAATTGACCTGGTTCTGTCATATTATATCGACGAAGCGCCTGGCAACAGGAACAATCTTCCTGATGACCCCAATCTTAGACAGCAAATAATCGGAGAAAAACTAAGAAGCCTCATGGATGCCTCTACCCAATACACCTTTTCCCAGGATAGAATGACTGATAACACCCACATTACACCGGATAACAGAGGCGTGGACCGTACATCACTTTTCGAAGGCCTTGTTACAGTGTGCTGTCGCGCCTGTGTCGCATTGGATGACTTCGAGTTCTTGTTTGAAGACCTCTTCCAACGATATGACGATTCTGGAATTTCCTCCATTTATCTTCAACAACTGGAGCCGTTTGTTTTAAGCAATGAGATCCGGCACGTCCCGGCACGGATCACTCAAAAACTAGTTGCTTTGCACGAAAAAGATGGGCGACCAGACCATGTTGAACGTATCATCTGGCATATGGACCCCTCTTGCCTCGATCTCAATCAAGCAATACAGATCTGTCAACAATATCATTTATACGACGCTTTGATCTACGTATACACTCGTGCCATGCGCGACTATGTCGCTCCCGTTGTCATACTCCTTGGCCTCATTCGACAGGTCCGGCAGTACAGGAGGTCTCAGATTACTTCTATGAAGACAGCTGGAACACATGTAGACTTCGACTCAACCATGGAAGCTAACATCATCAGTGCATATAAAATTTATCCTTATTTGGCCAACACACTGTCGGGGCTCACGTTCCCCAGTGAAGATCCTCTGACCCTAGAAGAAGCTCTTCATGCCAAAAGGAAAGTTTACACTTTCTTGTTCTCCGGTCGCTCCAATGTATGGCCAGAAGGTGAAGGAGGAAGATTGGTCTTGACATCCGACGAAGAAGGCGGGGTAGAGCCAACTTACCCTTATGTTCGCCAACTACTTCTCTTCGACTCCGAGTCGTTTCTACACTCCCTTGACATTGCGTTCGAGGACGCCCACCTCAATGATAATTTCTTTACCGTCAATGATAATTTCCTTACCGTCAATCGCCTCGTAATTGTCCGGATTCTCCTGGAAATCTTGTCTTCCGGCTCATTGCTACAAGAGGATGTTACGTTGGTTAACATTTTCATCGCCCGAAATGTTCCGAAATACCAACAATTTCTTGAGATCGCTCCTACCGTGTTGCATAGTGTCTTAATTGGACTTGCAGAGGATCCAGATGCCAAGACCCGCGAGGATCGGCAACTCGCCGCGGAATATCTCCTTTCTAATTATAACCCACATGAGATTGAGCGGGTGACTGAACTTTTTGAAAACGCTGGATTTTTTAGAATCCTTAGGGGCTGGTATCATCGTGATCACCAATGGGCCCAGCTGCTATCAACGTATATCCACGATCCCGATTCAACATCTCTGGACCTATTGGATAAGATTGAAGAAGTCATTCTTCTGTCTTCCCGCACAAGTAAAGGTGTTTTGCCAAACGAGCTCATCACCATCGTCTCCGAATCTCTTCCCAGACTATTAGATGCCGATATTGCAGGTACAGCTGCTCTTATCGACAGATTGATCCCTGAGCTTCACAGCCAAGCTCTGGAAATATTTAATATAAATCTCGACCCCGACAAGGATCGTCACGAATACCTTCAAACCCTGTTGCAGCCAAGTGACGAAGAGGGTGGGCCAAAACCCCGTCACAGTCACAATGTGCCGCAGCGTCTTCAACAGTTGTTTATCGCTCTCCAGTGTCGTTTCCATCCCACAGAAGTCATTCCAACTTTGCAGCACCTTGTCAAAGATAACCTCGACCTTTCTGAAGTTTTGGAAACTTGCGAGTCTAATGAAGTGTATGATGCCGTTGTTTGGGCCATTAATTGGCAAGGAGACCCTCAAGGAGCTCTCCTGAAGGCGGATACGTCTCAGAAGCGAATATCACTTAAAATTCTGGAGATACTCAATCTTGACCCATATTCGCCAAGTATTGATCGAGAACTAGATTCATTACAAGCCATTGCGAAAGTCAGTCGCGATATCTGTTTGGAACGCTCTGAGGGATCTTCAATAGAAGTACCCCTGGAAGACATGTGGTTTAAATTATTAAACAGTCAAATCCACAGTGTTCAAATCATTTCTGGGTCCATGCAAAATCACCAATCTAGTGACGCCGACAAAGTGGAGCACCTTCGATCCTCTTTACGATCTATTGTCCAGACCACATTCAGCACACTTGTCACGGTCACGTCCACCAGCGCTGTGTCCTTTCCTCGGCTGTTCAAACGATTGGTCAACTCCACACCGCAATCAACAGGATCACATTACGACGAGTTCCGAATAATTCTGACCGGGATGCTAGAATCCTACCGTTCAGATGAAGATCTCCTGATCATGTTGAAGCACCTGGTGGATAGAGATTTATTTGACATTGTCGCGCAAGTGACGCGTGAGCGAACATCTGGTTGGGTCTCGCGCCGAGGAACATGTCAGTACTGCCGCAAGTCGTTGGCGCCTTTGAATGTTGTTCCATTATCTCATGGCCTTGCCAATGTCAGTATCCAACAGATCATAGTCTCACGGACGGGTGCCATCTACCACAGGGATTGTAAACCACCTGATGCCTTACCCTAGCCATTCACTGACACTGAAATGCGGTTTTTTAAATTCAGTAATAATATTGAGGACAAATGTACAATACTACATTACAAACTAATCTCCGTCTGATGCAAAAACCATTTCTTTCAGGATGCGGAAATTTTGGTTCGTGTCCACATTGACATGAAGTGATTTTGCGTCCTTCCCAAATGATTCAGCGTCTAAACCCATCTGAGCCCGAATCCGTTCTTCATCTCTACCCTCTTCGCTCGAGTTTGTGCTACCGAATAGAGAAAACGCCGATTTTTTGCCTTTCTTAAGTCGTATAAGTGCTTCTTCTGTCTTTTTCATGGCTGTGAGGTAGCTTATGTATCTAAACATGCCCAATTAACTGTGAGTGGAATCATTCTAGCAGCGAGAACTTGCCGTTGGGTGACGTTGTCAAAAACTTCAGTGGCGTAAGTCTTCATAGAATGTTCCTTCAAAAGATAACCAGGGCCTTCCGCAACACCGATCGCGAAAAAGTTTTTGACGGGCCGCAAAACAGAAGACACAAAATAACTGGGTTCCGTAGGATCTCTTTTGTTGGACATTGCCCTGAACTGGGAAGGAATACTTCGAACCGGCAGCAATGCATCGCAACAACGCCTCGTCAGTATCGCAACAATCTTGTGTGAGAGTGGTGGGATGGCGGAAGTCAGTCCAGCAAGAGTTTCACGGATAGCACCTGACAGAACAGAGTTTGTTATTTAGCAGCTAAATCAGAGGAAGATAGGGTAAAGTCACTTTCTGCTTGCAGATCCTCAGTGTGGCTGGTTTCAGGCATCATCATGGTAATTACTTGGTGCCATAAGGTAAGCATATTGGTTTCTAAAACCTTGATGTCGATGATAATAGCTGAATACTGCTTGAGCAGGGCATCGTCTGCAGCAACGCTTTCAACTGAAGGCAAGTCCGGTACTGGTGTGGAGGCACGGGGAACATTAGAAGACATTGAAGACTGTC
Organism: Phlegmacium glaucopus; assembly: GCA_015039465.1. Lineage (NCBI taxonomy): Eukaryota > Fungi > Basidiomycota > Agaricomycetes > Agaricales > Cortinariaceae > Phlegmacium > Phlegmacium glaucopus. Next base: position 81,533 of record MU130381.1, on the reverse strand, counting down.
CTCGCAGGTAATTTTTTTGCCACAACTACTTGGAAACAAGAACTTACCTTTTCTTGAGACAAAGAAACAGATAATTTGGGTAGAGTATCTATGGTTGCCAGATATTCATCCAACCAGACTTTATAGCGGTTCAAAATCTAAAGAGCAATAAGGACCATGAATAGAGATGAAAATTTGTACAAACTTGTAGTGATAGCCTCCAAAACCTATGACATAGTTCTGGAATATATATTTCTGAGCTCCAGCAAGCAGAAACAGCAATCCAGACAGCGCCAGCTTGTGGCGTAGCGAATGAGTCACTCTCTTTTCAAGTTGTCAATTAAGCACTTGATGGAGGGTGAGAGATGACGTACTTTTCAGATTCGGCTCTAAGCGTTCTACTGATGATAAAGCATCTTCCAAGGAACCAACAATTTCTTTCCATCTTAGTTGAAAATACACGGGCAATTGCCACCGACGTTGAAAGGCTGTATATGTTGGATCTCGACGCATCGCTTCTACCGTTTGCAAAGATGGCGCTAGTAATTCAAGCGATCGAATGAAAGCTTGCGTCGTTTCATAATGCTGACATTTTAATTAGCACCAACATCTTCAAAGCGGTACAGAGCGCACCTTCCGAAAATCATTTGGTCTCCCAGCCGCGAAGACGACACTACCAATCTCGTCCACAATCGCCCTGCTAATTTCGCTCCAAACCACATTTGTCAACATTTGAAATCCTTTCTTGTCATCGTCCCTTTCGCCATCAGATGTGGAAGGGGAAGGTTCTCCAAGGCCTTTTACACGCGAAGTAGATGACGATGGTTTGAGCATAACCTTCTCGGCTAAATCCATGGTTCGACTAAGGTCGCGTTCTACAAAACGAAGAATTTGATTGTACAATCTTGCAAGAGAATCGTCCGTGTCGTCCAACAAGTATGCCTTGGGTAGATCATCAACTGAATTCGGTACTACATGTACAAATTGTTTCGGGATAAACGCCGTGAACGGTGTGTATGGTATTTGATGCACCAAATGGTTTGAAGTCAAAGGTCCGGGGCCAGCATTGTGAAACGGAGTATGAGGAACAATGGGTGAATGTGGAACCGTAAGGGCGCCTGGGTATATCGTCTAGAGAGTTTAGCTGACGATCATTAAAACTGAAAGATGTAGCTCACTTTTTTAACAAAATTACGAACAACTTCTTGACGAATAACATCTTCTGCATCTCTCCACAACCCAAGTATGTCATATGTGCGAAGACACTCGGTTAAATCTGCTATCCATTTGCTCTTCTCCAGTTCTGATCCGCGGTTCTCTCCTTTGGAATCAGCTAACAATAGAACAGTTTGGGTAAACAGTTGGTCGAGGTCAGATGATAAGGTGGAGCGGACTCTGTCGATACGCTATAGAGTATGAGCGATAAATGCGAAGTCAAAAGAACGTCGCTGACCCATTGGATTTGTTCGACAAATAAACAGTTTTCGGAACGAGCCTTGCGAGCGTGGTAAAGCAGTTGAGTGTATTCAGCAGCAACACGCCCGAGATGTTTCGCTCGATTGCCTCGAAGTCTGAGAATTCGGGGATAAAATTCTTACTCGCAGAGAAAGCAAATGTGGAAAGCCTACTTTTCGTCCGGATTATCTTCGGCTTGAGTCGTGTAATTTAAAAAATTAGACGCGGTAATATCCATGGAACCTTTAACTTCCTCATCTGGAGCAGCAATCAACAACATTGTTTCTAGTCTTGTTAATGATTCTGATATTTTGAGGAGGAGATGTAGTAAGGCCTTGCACGAAGATTTAAATAATTGAGTCATCTTTAGATAGACAAGGACCGACTTTTTCTTCGCGGAGGATAGCACGTTTTGAAAGTTTGTCATGAATGGCATTCTGAATATCCTGCAATTCTCTCTTGGATTCCTGTGAACATGAGATAGAGTTGCAGAGATTAGTAGTATAGACTGCGGCGATGTCAATAAGACCTCACAAGAACTTTGACTCTGAGGTTGGCAAGAGGATATTTCAATCGATCCAACCGTACCCCTTCGTCACGTAGGTCAGTACTCAGACTAATGAAGGCCTCGTAATCATCATTAATAAGCTTGACGAGTTCTTCCTTAAGGTCTGCAAGATATTGCCGAAGTTCTACTCGCAGGTCCGGAAGAGAAATATGTGACCTGGCTAGCAGAAACTCCTCGACATTGAAAACTTGGGCACTTAAGTACTTGTCATCATGAGAAAGCGGGTGGTGTTCTGGAAGATGGCGGTTTACTGGTAGATGAGATTGTTGCAATGGGGATGTGGCTTCTCGAATTGCCAGTTCATCTGCCAGGCGTTCTAGTTGGTACGGATCACGGTCGTTGTTCTGTGGTGACAAAGACATTGGTCAGAGCGTAGTACTCACATCAAATCAAATTACTCATCAACGCCTATATATCAGTATCCATATGCTGCTTTCTATTGCAACCATTGAATTATGTCTGGCTCGACTCAATCCCCGCAATCTGCCTTTGCTTCTGCTCGAGAGGAAAGGAGTTGGAATAAAGTAAGTATATAATTATTCAAGTCATACTCGGTTGATTACTACTTATGTACGGCAGTTGAGTGAGAAGATGAGCAGCTTTCATGAATGGTTCAAACAAGAATGTTAGTGTGCGCTCATATTTATTTTTTGAAAAAATTCTCAGACAGGTTTGATAGTCAATACTTTATATGAGGTAGTGCCAATGTGAAGCAGGCTTGAGACTCGCTAATGATCATACAGCTCTCAGATGGCTCATTCAATAGTCGTGGTATGTCCCTTCATCGTTACCTCGACAGCGCTAGGACTATGAACCATCGTATGTATCTACCATGGATTGTAATTCTAACGTGAAGTTGATTGCTTTGTTTATTTAAATAATTTTAGACCTGACTATGCATCACACAATCGAGGAGCGCCATTTGTTCCCAATTTTAGCAAAAACCATGCCTCAATTTTCCCAAAATGATAATGGAGATGGTGCCCACATACAGTCTCACAGGAGCATTCACGATGGTATGGTCTAGATTGTTGATAGATTGCCGATCGCTTTCGATGATATCTCTATTACAGGTTTATCGAATTTAGAAAAGGTAGTAGAGAAGTGGACAGAGGAGCCATCCACTTATTCACCAACGGAAATGCGGGCATGTTTAGACACATTTCGAGAGGTTCTATTTCATCATCTCGATGAAGAGGTGGGTGAACTTCAAGTTATGTACTCAGATTTTCAGAGGTTGATCGATGTACCTTTCCGCCAAGGTTGCTGACCTCCGAGGAGAAAATCTCATGAAATATATGACGCTGGCAGATTTGGAAAGAATTTCTATTTAATGCAGAGTAGAATGACTTTCGTGAAATACTTTTGGTCTATGACTTGCCTTACAAGGAAATTCCCTGCCACTGCGCCAACACTTAATTAAATTCGTTTCTTGCCGATTCCGAACAACGTACCCGAGCGATGGAAGACTCGGATATTGACACCGTAGCGACTACACTTGGAGAAGAACTAATTGCCAGGATTCTTGAAAATGACTCTAGGGAGATTATTTTAGGGTTGTTAGATTCCGGGTCTCCAGTGTGGTATCAAAATGAAATCGAAGGCATCTCGCCGTTGCATGCTGCGGCGTTCGTGCAGAACACTGAGCTTGTGAAGTTGTTGATCGAGAAAGGCGCCGTTTGGAACGCTGGTCGGTTGTCGCCACCCTTTGCCTGTTGCGTGGATTCTAATGAATGATATCGTGAATAGTTAATTATCTGAACAATACAGCTGGAGATATCGCTCTGTCCTTCAACAACGCAGAGATTTATACGTTGATTCGAGATGCAGGCATCCGTTCAGGTGCATCCCCGATCTGCAATGTCGACCCTTCCACAATTTGCTGAGATATCGCAGAACTTCTCCTTGGCTTACTCGGGACTCGTCCATTGACCGATTCTTCCATCCTGCTCCTTCGTGCAACGGATGACACTGCCTATGGCTCGTCGGATGCATTTCTCAATTCAAAGCTGAGGTATAAAGTGGAACATGGTCAAAACATATGTGTCCTTGACGTCGACGGGGAGGAAATTGGTGTTATGATGGGCTGGGAGGAAGACATCATGCGCGAAACAGTGCAAAAGCTGTGTCTGGATCACCCAAAAGCCGAGGGGCTGAAAGTATTAAATATTGGCTTCGGATTGGGCATCGTGAGTTCATTCTTCAACAAAAAAAGGAGGTATTTAATCATGATGTTCATCATCAAAAGATCGACGGTCTCTTTCAATCTCTGCTCTCTCGTCCGATTCAGCATGTCATAGTTGAAGCACACCCTGATGTTTTGCGACATATGCGAGAGACCGGATGGTACGATAAAACCGGGGTCAAGGTTCTGGAAGGGAAATGGCAAGATTTTCTTGACAGCGATGACTTGCTGGGCTGGGGTGGATTCGATATCATTTATACGGACACGTTCTCAGAGGACTACAGGGATTTGCGGCAATTCTTCGAACATCTACCTGATCTAATGGCCGACGCCGATTCTCGTTTTAGCTTTTTCAACGGCCTTGGAGCGACCAGTGAGTTTATGCCGGTTATTCTGCTTAAATTTCACAGTGTATTGACTTGATTTACAGATCCATCTTTCTATGATATATACACACATATATCCGAGATTCACCTTTCTAGTGTTGGGCTCCATGTTGATTGGAGTGATGTAGATGTTAGTCTTGACATCCAGGAAGACAGATGGGGCCAAAGTCGTGAATATTTTTCGTTGCCTACATATCGGTTACCAATTGGACGGATGAATCCTGCCGGTAGCTAAGAAGCGGCTCATAGTTACCAAGGGATTTGACAGACTATTAGAATACGATGGGACCTATCTCTAGATCTGATGCATACTTGCCAGGTATTTTCCAATCTAGGACACCCATTATGCAATATTTTAGTAATAAAAACTGTCATCCCGGGCCATTGCTTTCGAACCACTGCAACTGCACATAGTTGCTCGGAACCTCCAACCGCAAGTTGAAGCTGTAGCTGCTATACAGGTCTTGGGTACAAATTAGTGCGATGACAATTCACAGTCTCTATATCTACGACAGGTAAATCTTCTCCTCAGGTACTTTATTGGCGTTTCTTACCTTGTCTATGATGCAGGCATTGCATATGTGTATACTATCAGGACTGGCATCGTACAAAACGTCCCAAACCTGCAGCTGAAGGAGGAATATTACCTGGCGTTTCCCAGGCAGTCTCCCCGGTTCCTTCAAATAGCGCAGAGGTCAATGCAGGATTGACTTTGGGTTTCAATAGCCCTCGAAACACGCTCTCATCCACGACCGGCATGGTTGTCGCCATGAACGAAAACTCAAATCAATTGCCCCTTACACCTCTGCTACAATCCCCATCGATTTCGGCAGCTTCAAGTACGGGTTTACCTTTCGATGAAGAAGCAAAGCTCGTCTACGGCGTTGTTATCTCGTTACGGAACATGATCAAAAAGCTATCTGGCCGGTATGGTGATTTCTCTATTCAGCACCAGGATGACATTACTCAGAATTGCACCCCAGAGACGAGCAATTTGTCAATTACCGCACCTCTGCATACAAGCTTCACTTATTTGAAACCTTATCAGGTTACAAATTCGTAATTCTCAGCGACCCAAAAACCGATTCTTTGCGTTTCGTGTTGCGTCAGATATATATTGGTCCCTTTATGGAGTACGTTGTGCGGAATCCTTTGGTTAAGATGGACTCGCGGCAACAGGGCATAGACAACGAGTATTTTAGATCAAGCGTCGACAGACTCATCCGAGCCCTTTCTATCTTTGCTTAGATAGGACCTTTTGATTTGAGTCAGTCTTTCCAAAAATTAAGCTCTAACGATACATTGGAAAAAAGGTATCTAGGTCATGAATAAATCTACTATATTCTTAGCTCTTGGTATGGCTTCCCATGGCGTCTTGTTCCTTTTCGAATTGCTGCCTTAGCACGTTCATTAGTGAGGTCTTCATAGCGCGTTCCGGAGCGTTCTCCTCCTTTTCTTCACCATCTCCTGCCACAGCTTCGTCTAAGGCAAGTTTGGTCTCCCCAAGTCGAAGCATGTCCTCCTCAATAGTACCTTTGGAGATAAGCTTCACCACTTCTACATCTCGCTTCTGACCTATCCGGTAAGCTCGATCTTGCGCTTGGCGGTCATTGTGAGGATTAAAATCCTGATCAAACCTTCAGATGAATTGTGAGCAGAAAAGTAAGACAAAGACTTGAAGGACAGACATAATCACAACAGATGCTGCCGTCAAATTGATCCCCATTCCTATCGAAAGGTCAGAAGTGACATCAGCTGACAACGACGTTCATCCTTACCGCCAGCCTTTGTGGATAACAAAAATATAGGAATTGATTCGTCTTCAGTGAACTCATCGACAAGAGTCTGACGGATATCAACTGGCGTGCTACCAGTGAGGATAAGATACCTCGTATCCTTGTGTTTGAAGATGGCTTGAAGGATGTCCAGGATTTGCGTAAACTGATTATATAAACGTTGGTTAGGTTACGTCGTGTAAGAGGAATGCATCAGGGCTGACCTGTGAGAAGATGAGAACCTTTCTCCCTTCACTTTCGTATCTTACAAGGAGGTTCAATAGGACTTGCACTTTCCCGGCATCGATGTAACATTCTTGATCTTGGAGGTATTTCCGAGTAGACTAGCAATTGCTCATTGGTTCGCAAATGAAAATATGGTGCTCGCGAGACAAACCTTGTAGGTCGCACAAAAAACTTGAAGTTCGGCATCAGTCATGACAGACATATCTTCTTTCACATGGTCAAAAATTGCGCCTCGTTTCTTGAAGTCAGGTTCTTTCAAAAGCTGCCTGGTGATTCCTACCAAGGTCTCATCCGAAAATCGAGTGCGAAATAACATGGGATGTGAGGCAGCCTTTCGAAGGTCCATTAACACGTTCGTGCTGTTCTCGGAATATAGTTTATCTTTGGGACGAGCATTCGGTCGCAATTTCTTGGCTTGCTTCCCACTAGGAACTTCAGTTCCAACCCCAGGTCCAACTTCAATAATCGTGTCGCGCGAGCGTCGGAGAGTATCGCGATAAATAGACCTTTGAAGATCAGTCATGTCGCACCACTCAATACGCTCAGTTTTATTGGGGAGATCTTTCAAAACCTTCTCGACAAAACATTAGTAACCATCACAGGCCATGAGGATGCCACTCCACCTGATCTTTTCGTCGCCGAAGCACGAAAGGCGTCATCATCTTTTTGGCACGGGAGATACGCTCTTGCGAAAGCAATGTTACCTTTGTGTCCCCCTTGACTTTAAATATGGCGCGTAGTGAGGGCATCGCGTCAGCAAATTGGTTAGGTAAAATAAAATTTAGGAGAGACTATAGATATTGTGTTGATCAACGCCTCAAGCAACGATAAAAAAGAGACCAACCACAAGCTCTTGCAAGTTGTTCTGGAGCGGGGTACCAGTAAGTAGAAGCCTCCAGTTTGAACCGAACTTCAGTAACGATTGATAGCGTTGAGACTGGAAATTCTTCAAGACGTGGCCTTCGTCGTAAACACAACACTAGGACAAGCATTAGTTGAGGTTTACAGATACAAGGGTTGACTTACATCCCACTCTATCTTTCGAAAGAATTTCCGATCACGGTCATCACCTTGTGCCAAATTGTAGGTAGTGATCAGGACTTCCCAGCCTTCTGACGTCTTACTCCGGCACCTCTGCGTATCCGACAAAGTTGCACGAAGGTGGGGGCGCTCATTCTTATCGGCGTAGTAGGTTTGTATAGCTATCGAGGGTGCAAAACGAGCGAACTCGCGACACCAATTCTCAAGCGTTGAAGATCTAATGGGAAGGTTGAATAAAATTACTCAGCGAAAGAAAAAAGATCAACACACGGCACCACAATAAGGTGAGGCCCTTTGTTTCCTTGTTCCTTGAGATATGCAAGAAAGCTTATAACTTGGATAGTTTTCCCAAGGCCTAGTGACAAATGAGTTCAACACCGTCAGGCTGCGAGTTCTGACAATACGTACCCATCTCATCTGCCAAAATACAGCTTAAATTACGGCGATATAGTAAATTGAGCCAATTTACACCAAGAAGTTGATATTCTTTCAACGACACATTATCAGACAGCAATGTTGGCTGGTTTGTGAGATATTTTTGCGCCTTGTGATGCTTCAGAGATCCCAACGAGAGAAGACTGAGAGCACCATCTTCAACACTATCCGAGGATTTGGCGTTCTCGCCATTGAGGTTCCATGAAGAGATAGTAGCGCGCAGTGAAGCACCAATTTGTTCACAATCCTCAAGGACGTTGTCAACCGACCCATAACCTTTTAAGATTGCCGTGCAGTCTTCGAACATGCGGGGACTAATGCCACTTGGGCCTGCTTTTTTCTTCCCTTGCCCAAGCTTACTCTTTATGTCCTCAGTTGATTGGAAGGGTCGAAGAGATATAATGGTTTCGGCTTGTTCTCGGGTGCAGCCTCATCAGAGGAGAAAATCAGATTTCTAATCTAATTGAAAGCAGAAAACTCACCTGTCAATTCTTGCAAGGCTTCAGAGGCAGATGAGTTGAGGTATTCCATGGCTCTGTTCTCATATGTATTTTCTAATCGTCCTCGCTTTCTATCCCGGTCGTCATCACTATCGTCATCGAAGTCAGGTTCGGAATCGGAATCGATTACTAACTTCTTCGCTCGCTTGCGTTGAGGTGTTCTGATAGCGGGCGTGAATGGGGATGCCGGGGATGGGGCAGTAAGGTCAATGACAGATGTTTGAGTTAACGGCGTTGATGGTATTTTGGCCTCCAAAACAGGTCGATTGGCATAAATCATAGATTTCTTCCCTTTTTCCTTCAGAGCTGCTCTTTGCGCTTTGAAGGCCTCATCAATTTCTTTTACCCTACCTAATGTCTCTTTCTCAACTTTGGTAGGCACAACAGGATCTGGCGACCAGCTATGGTCAGACAACAATTCGGTTGCCTTCTTCACATCACCACCAGCTTGATTCCAGGCTGCCTGGACACGCGCAACAGACTCCGTGGGCATTGTCATCTTAAAACGTATGAATCTTTGGTCCTGTGGGGCCTCCAATATTGCGTGCGAGTCCGGGGAGGGACTCGGCCTGTGCTTGGTCAGACGAGGTTTCGAAGGACCGGCCAGTATTCGACTAGGTTCTTGCAAAGAATCATCTGAGGACAATGACGTGGCATCAATTCCGATGGTTGGAATCCGGCGTCGCTGGCCAGCACGTTGAACATCTGGGGACGGAGGCGACTCTGGGGTAATGAACGCGTCTTCCGATGTCCTGCGGTTGACTTTTTTCCGGGGAGGGCCTTCCTCTTGAACATACTGATCATCTCCATTCCATTGTCGACGTAATGACGCGTGAGATGGTCCCCTATGAGAAATAAACCCGCTCGGCGCAGTTAACGGATCTAAAGTCAAGTTAATCCTCTGTTGCGCCCGTCCATTGGCGAAATTTGAACTGGATGTGGATGCCACGTCGTGGCCATACTGATGACTGTAAGGATGTTGTGGCATCCCAAAAGTCTCTTGAGGTGAGAGGGGACTTGAGTTTGGTACAAGTACATTGCCTAGAGTGGAAGGTGTGGAGGGAAAAAACCGAGAAGGTAGGCTCGCATCCCTCGACTGTGAGGGTGGTGGTGGATATGAAGGCTGCCCAGAAGCTTCCGTTATAGATAACGCGGATGTCTCAGCAAATTGTGTATGATTCTCTTGCTGTTTTTTACTGAATCTGAGCTGGTCTAACACATTTCTCTAATGAAAGGATCAAAATAACATTAGAAACAAAGCGATCTGGACCTGAGCTCAGTATGCTAACTTTATTTTCCGCTGAGGACTCTGTAGTAGATATCATGGACAGTATTCAAGAAATATTGAGTGAGTGAGGAAGAAATGGACCAAGGTTAGAGCAAAGGAAAGGTGATGAGAGGACAGCGTGTTTGTACCAGAATTACATAATAATGAGGCAAGAAATGTATTCTTCAAAAAAATCACTAGCATGAACTGTCTGGGCTTGTAATTGATGCGGCCTTTGAAAAATTAATATTGTTCTGCTACCACTGATAAAGCAGCATCTTGAATTCGCAGTTTACAGTGTTGGGAGGTAAGCTTAAGCACTAACATAGAGGCGCATCAGGAACTGGCTACCTTATGCAAACCTTATGTAATCAAAAACGGACGAGCACCCACCACATCATACTTTTGATCATTTCCGAATTCAGAGGCTAGAGAATACATGCTAAACATCCCAGCTTTTTGTTTCAAGAAATTCTTTCAATTGGCTTCAGTATTGCCCAATTTATTTTTTTGCAAAAATAACTCAAAACCAAGGGGGGCCCAAGGAATGGTAAAAAAATTTAATTGAGATGGTCCCAATCCCTACACCACAAAAGTGGATATGTCAGACCAAAAATAGTATTTCCAAGAAAAACATATCATAGTTTTTAATTTACAAGGCATACAGATGTTGAACTAGAGATGTGGGCTGTTGCTTTGCACAGCAATACGAGTCTTACAGTTATTATATAGAATACTTATTACAAGCCATGAACCCGTGCCTTCGGCACGGCGCCGCTCTGCTTTGCCGGCCTACAGCACGGATTCAGGGCTTGTTTTTTTTTCCGCCCCCTGGACCCCTGGCTGCATCACAACAGTGGACTCAGTTGAAAATCCTAATATCAGACCCAGTTTCAAATCCTAATAGTAAATTCAGTTTCAAATCCTAATGGTAGACCCAGCTTCAAATCCTAATGGTAGACTCCAAATCCCAATGGTAGACCCAGTTTCAAATCCTAATGGTAGACCCAGTCTGATATCCCAATAGTAGACCACACCTGATACCCCAAGAGTCAATGAATCTGAGCAGAAGAGAGTATTTATATATCTGCCCATCCACCTAACACTCAGTCAACAAATCACAGCCCTTTGACAACACAAAATAGTCCATTTTATCACAAACACATTCTCTTTTATTTTCTACTCTTGAAAAAAATTGAGAAGCCATTTTTATAAATCCTACCCTATCTAAATAATATCACTAAAACATCTAAATAACTCAAATCAATTTATTTTATCTCCTTTTCACTTAATTTACACTTAAAATACTTCAATTTTCTGAACTTGAACACCATCCAGAACCATCATAAATCATAAGAACCTTTCTATTTTCTCTTCCCAATTTATTTCTGCTTGAATAATAATTAGTTCTTACTTTTACTCAAATACACTCCAATTATACTTAGTAATAGTAGACCCATCTGAGCATCTCAGACTATGAACATCTACCCATCACACTCTGAAGAAGAGAGAGTCATCAGTTATAGCCAATAATTATTATCTTCATGAGCATCTTGACCCATCATAAATTTATTCTCACCAATGTTCTAATATCATATTCTGTCCTGAGGTGTGTTGGAGACAGGTGAACAATTGTGAGATACAACCCCTATCATACATTACCATACAGGAGTTTCAGAGCAAGGGATTTCCATTGTTGTGTACATCCTCAATTACCAATCATACATCCTTCTCTACCATTGAACATCCTGTCACTCAATTAATTAACATCCTACACTCACCACATAAATATTAATCATGTAACTGATATTTTTCATTTTCTACAAATTCCCCTCATCTGAATGGTCTATATCCAAATCATGAATACACACAGAACATCTTCCATAAGATACCTTCAGCTTTGTTTTCTCTTCCTATTTTATTTCTACTTCCACCCTACCCTTTCAGAAATCATTACTTCTTACTTTTTACTCAAATACACTCTGGTCATACCCTGTATGCATATTGAATGTATCTATTATACATTGAACTTGAACCTCATTTATATTTTCTCAATTTCAAAATTGTAGCTGGATTAATAGTAGTTCCACACATCCTAAATCATATCAAATCCTTAATCCATCACATCCAAATTAATTTATCTCAATTTTTCATTTTCAAAATTCTCATAGTACAAAACAAAACAGAGAAGCCTCATTTCTGCCCCACTCATTTATACCCATCTAACCATATTCCCATCTCTATCCACCTCTCTGTCTTCATTTATATTCCCACTCACATTGTTGTCTTTACCATCCTCCCATTCACTCAATTCATGTTCCAATGTTCTGTTTTATTCTCAATTTATCTCCACTCACTTGTCTGTCACATGAACCCACACAGAACATCTTCCATAAGCTTTGTTTTTTCTTCCTATTTTATTTCCACTTCCACCCTCCCTTTTCAGAAATAATTAGTTCTTATTTTTCACTCACTCTGGCCATACCCTGTATCCATCATTGAATATATCCATTATACATTGAAGTAAATCATATCAAATATTTAATCCATCACACCTAACTTAATTCAATTTATCTCAAATTTTCATTTTTATCTTACCACCACCCCCACTCATCTATACCCATCTAACCATATTCCCTCCCATCTCCATCCACCTCTCTGTCTTCATTTATCTTCCCACTCATATTTTTTTTGTAACCATCCTCCCATTCACTCAAATAAAATCTCTATTCATGTTCCAATTTTGTTTTTTATTCTCAATTTATCTGACATTCCCACTCACCTATCTCTCACATTAAGTGTGTATATTATTTTCATATCTTCTCATCCCATGTTCCTATCAACTGTGTAGATAATAAATAGCTATACCAAGGAACACCCCACACAAATACCAAACAAAAATTAAAATTAAAAAATACACCCTAAAGAGGAGGATTGAAAAAAAGAATTGCAGCAGATCCCAAAAGACAGGTTATAGCTGTTCAATTAACACACAGAAAAGACAATATACATCACAGCTAATATTAGCAGATGGGAGTGTTCAAAAAAGCAAAGTTAATACAACATTAGCACCCTACAAAAGAACCCAAAAAAGCGAAATTTAGATGGAAGTTACTGGGATGTCACGATTTGTGACATGCGTGACACTGGGCTAACAGTATAATGGGACGACGGTGTGGGAGCAGCTGACCAATTATAAAATATTACCAATGCTTACAAATGCTTATATAACACTTATAAATGCTTAGACATAAAACTGATCATCATTGATACCCCCGAACTTCGCAGGCGTTTGTCGCATTGTTTATAGAGATCATTGATACCCCATCACTTTCCCAGGCACATCGTCGCATTCTTCTTAGATTTTTTAATTAAAATAATATTTATCTATAAAATAATTTATTATTAATAATTATTTTACAAAATGCAATATATTTTGCTTTTTACAAGCAATTAGCGGTTTTGTTGTTGTCAGATAGAGAGAGTAAAGAAGTGAAAAACAAAAGATAAATTAATAAAGGATTAAAAAATGAGAATGGAGAGGTATATTTGCTCCTACTGTTTACATACTTTACTAGTCTTAGTAGTAGTGGAGGCTGGGTAACAGCCTGACCCAGTCACACTGTGTGACACAGCCACTGGCGTCACATTTACTAATACAGTTGCAGTTCCTTGAGTTCTTGACTGTTTCCCTCCATTTTTTTTTGTGAAGTATACATATTACAGTATATAATACATTAAATTTGAATATTACCCCTAAATAAATAAAATATTCTAGGAAAATTGCAATATTATGACAAAGATCTTATACATTCTGATGTCAATCATCTATATCCTCCCAATCCTGCTTATCATCTCAGTAATATGTCTTCCAATCCCACTAACCTTATCAAGGATGAGCTTATAAGCACCAAAGATGCCTAAGTGGAGGATATGAGGAACAAGGTAAGGGTATGGATATTCAGATCCTTCTAGGATTTATCACAAGGAATTTGTGTATTTTCAAAAAAATTCTGCTTTGAACCATGTAGCTCTTTTTTTGCTCTTTTTTTGCAATTTTTTTCTCAAAATCTGTTGAGAAATGGCCTGGCTACACCTCCTTCATGGTTGCTCTGTTTTGTCACATTTAGAATATGTCCAAATTAGGCAACTCAATTCCCTCCACATCAATTATTGTACTACCATGGTGGGCCAATAGATTATTCATTTCTTCATCACTTCGGACAAATAAAATTGCAAAATGTAGAGAATGTTTAGATGTACATGTCCATGGGTCCAAACCTGGAAATTTTTATAGTTTACCCATGACAATCACCAGTGCATCTCCTGCTTCCACCTGTGCCTTCTTGGGCTATTATCTTCACAACAGATGGGATTTATGTTGCGATTTAGAGCAAAGGCCACCAAAGACCAAATGAGGTAGTAACAGAGGCCACCAGCCATGACCATTGTCTCCACTTGTATATATACCAGATTAACCTACTACTCTACCTCAGTCCATTATACCGTGACTGAGGTGAGTAATTACGATATACTTCTTTACTGCACCCTAACTTACTGTTACCTAGTTCAGTGATATCTATCACAATTATCTAGGTACAGTAACAATCTAAATATAGTCCATTATACCGTGACTGAGTTCAGTGATATCTATCACAATTATCTAGCTCAAATTAGGGCGTATACATATCTGTTCACATAAGCGGTTTAGTTTTCTACAATTTAGGATTATATTTGCAGAGATAAAATCATCTATTTGTATATTGCTTCAATTCTACAAGTTCAAAATTTTAATTACTGGCCCCTAACCATGTTAAAGTGCAGTCAGTTTTTATTTTAAGGTTCGTGGTTGTTACTTTAACTAGTTATTAAATCTTTCTATTTATAACTAAAACGTCTTGGAACATAATAATAATGATAATATTAAAAAAATATATATAAAAATAACTCTTTTATAAGAATACACATAGTTGGAGAAATGTAATAACATCGGTCTCGCGGAGGTATCCTGGGTTCCTTCTTTGTGGAAACTTGAGTCTTTGGACAGTAAATCGAAGGTTTTGTTTGTTGTCACTGACCAGAAGTTAAAATACTCCAAAGTATCCCTACAAAAACCCATTTACCTATTCGTGTTCATTACCCATCATTTAATTATTCACTTGTAATATTTAATAGAGTTTTTGGAAAAGTTTTGTTTATATACTGTTGTTGTGTAACGACCTTTACTCAATAACTAGTAACAAACGAAGGACCGAGGGTAGTACTATCAATCAGTGTTTATTCGTTTGTCCTTTTTCGGTTATTGGATTCATACTTGTCTGAGACTCAGTGTAGTGGACTATGTACTAATGATGATTACCCCAACGTGTTAGGAGTCACATACACTGTCGGTTAAAGAACTCTGTAACGTAAACACGAGAGGTGTGGAGACTCTATGGTTTTTTTAACACGATATAAATTCTTATTCTTCATTAATATGTACGGATTTTATAAGGAATGTCCTTTTTGTAATATAAATTGGGTTTTTACACTTTGTTTAGAGTTAAAGGACGGTTTATACTCCGAAGTTTCTCTAACCTGTAATAGGGAAGTTGGTGTTGTAGGTACTCGTACTAAACGTCCTCCTAAAGTGAATCTTAGATTTGAGGTTAACTAGATGTTCAGGTTTTAGAATTAATCACGGGAGAGACAGTTATATCTAGGAGTTTTACGTTTTTTTTTTTTTTTTTTTTTTTTTCACAACCCACGACTACCGACACGGAGCGGGTCGTTGCTACTACAATGGCTTTACTTCTCTATTTCGCTTTTTCTCTTTTCGTACGGTTGCAATTTACGACAAGCTACCAACCCATCCTACTCACGCAGTTGTTCTCGATCTTTCGGGTGCTAATCTGGTCGGCACTTTCACCTGACATACATATTACGTTGGTACTAGTTAACGAGTTGTTTTGCGACGGAGACACCAATATCTTTTAAATTGTGCATGCTACTGATGTTCGTACAACTTGACAACTCACTCTCGTAGCATCTTAAAGAGCAACGGTAGACTCCTACGACGGCCGCCGAAGACATAGTGATTATTACCTTTATCCACAAGCATATTTATCTTCGTCGGCAATCATCGGAGGGAATGGTCAGCATTGTCCGAAAAATAGTGGCCATCATCTTGCTTCTCTTAAGACATCTCATACGTCTAAGAGATGTACATGTAAGTTTTTTGGCGAGTCTGAAACATCTACCAAGAGTTCTCCACCCCGGAACTGTCCCAATCGACTTCGTGCGGCACTACCGTAATGTGGAACTAACGTCTATCGAACCAACCTTTGGCGTAGCTGATATTACAATCCTAGTGGTAGACTACCTACTTTTCTACCCATCCATAAGCCACATTGACATGTTTAGCAAGAAAAAGAAAAAGTGATATCAATTGTATTATTATACAACAAATGTGTGGACAGGGTACTTGAAGTGGTGGTGGTGATCATGATCGTCGGTGGAAGTTGGGGCCGTTTAGGTTTACTCTGACTACGACCACCACTACCGAGCTATATCAAGCAACTTCTCGATGTCAAGAACTGTTTACGAAGTTTTATTTAAGAACATCGAGTATAACCTATAGAACTTTACATCGAACTCATAGGTTCTACAACCAGCGACAGTCGTTTCTTTATGCGCAAAGTGTTAGACGCGTACCAGTTTACCGCAAGTTCTTGTTTCATGGACCAACTCGTAGACAACTATATTGCCACGAGGATTGTAAGACGGACTGGGGCGGTTTGAGCCGTCGCCTGAGGTTCAGAAGTCAACCCCTACAGTAACACTCGTTGCTGCTCTCTACCTAACCCCCCAACCCCCCCTCCAGATTAGGTATTCTGACCGACCAGTCCAAACGGAGTTCATTTGTCGTACCAACACTATAAAAATACTTTTGCAATCCCTGTGCTGAAAAAGTAGTTGAACTGAACTAAACAACCTTTAGGCTTGTAAAATGATCATGTTCACTTGTGTTTTGGTCCCCCCTTTTTTTTTTGGTAGATTCTTTGTTTGTTGTTGTGGGGTTCCCAATCGAGTAAAACACGTTCCCCCCAAGTTCTTTTATTCTATGATTGTTTAATTTTTTTATTAGTACGTTTAGACAATAGTAAGTAGTTGATGCGAGGTGGTGATAGAGTGGTGGTAGTAGATGGCGGCGTCTCGGGACGAAGAGTGAGCATGAGCAGCATCAAAATGGTCACTGCTCTTCTTTGAACGCACCAAGTTCAAATTTAGCAAAGAAGTGGAACTGAACTACGAAGAATTTGGCGTCAGATGTAAATAGCGTGTACCATAAGCGGCATCATAGTTGTCCTTAACTAGCTACCGTGCAGAATAAGCGCGTTCCTGCGACACTTAGCACTTTCCTACAATTTTATGTCGTCTACCTTATTTTTTAAGTAGTTGCATGTCATCATCTATATTGACCTAAACTTTCACGAAGTCGTCACAGCTGAAGGTTATGCCAATAAAGGCCATCTTGTCTTTGATATCCACCACCGCCGCCGCCGCGATGCAATCGTGACGATCATCTTCGCTGGTTGCCGCCGCCGCCGCCACCAACATCGCACCCATGTCTTGAACTTTATAGTGAAGATCGAACTAGGTTTCTGTAGCTTTATTGAAGGCAGACGCGGAATTTGTAGAGTTCTATGAGTCCCAGGTTAAAGGA
This sequence comes from Phlegmacium glaucopus, assembly GCA_015039465.1. Classification (NCBI taxonomy): domain Eukaryota; kingdom Fungi; phylum Basidiomycota; class Agaricomycetes; order Agaricales; family Cortinariaceae; genus Phlegmacium; species Phlegmacium glaucopus. Next base: position 63,991 of record MU130381.1, on the reverse strand, counting down.
AGCAAAAGAGGAGAAGATAACTTTTTTTTTGGTTACTCGAGACACCTTACCCAACCTTTTACCATCATGTATGTAGCAATCCGCAGCATCCGCTATGTCTTGAAGGAGGAGGAGGTATAACTATTATTAATTTGAACCATAGAACTTGAACAAAAACGGAGAGTGCTCGTCGTCGTCGTCAAAAACCTTTCCCACGTCTTCTTCATCTACTACTACCTCCGCGGCCGCATCATCACCATCATCTATGCCAACATCATCCGCACCCACCTCCTTGTCCTCCTCCTCATAATTTTTGTCCTCCTATTATTCCTATGCCTATGCCCAATGATGGACTACCAGGTCCACCATTAGGCGATTTACCGACAACTGGTCCTTATATAGCACCACCGTACATACCTATAGGAGGACCTCCACCACCACCACCACCACCTATAGGCATTCCAACTCCTCCCATTCCCATACCTATACCTCCTATTGGGCCATAGCCGCAACTACCTCCATGTACTGAGTCGCTACTTCTTCTTTGACAGCAACTGCTACTCCTTCGAAACCCGCTATCGAAAACAAAACCTCGACTATATCCGCCACGGCCCCCAACTCCTATTCCTTTTCCGCCGTACGGCATACCTCTTCCTTATATTATTCCCATGCCTATTCCTATGACTCCTATAGGTATTCGAGGTATACTTGATCCATCTCGTTGTCGTCCACTTGGTCGTCTACGCCCCTGACCGCATCAACTACACTACCATGAACACGAACCGACAAAAAGACCTCTCCATCGTCGTCGTCGAAACGCAAACGGGAAACGTTAAAAAGGAGGTACCGAGGAGCAACTATGTTAGAAGAAGAGTCCCCGAAATATGTGCTTCCCGCGTCTGCAACCCTACCAACCGCAATACTATCCAAAGCATCATCTTCTTCAGCGCAAGCAGAAAACGACCTAGCCCTCCCGGTAGTGCGACGGTCAGATCTTCTTCTTAACAGTCTTCTGTAAACTCTTTGTAATATTTTTTCCTCGAGCTCCTCCTTCCCTTTTGTTGGTTTTTTTTTTTTTGAGTGTGAACGTGAAAGTCGGACGTTGTGGAGACATTTTCGTAGTTGGCTGTTACGGCCTAAGGCTCGGTTTTAGGATGGTTAACGGCTTCCACAACAGAAGCCGGCCATTCGGGATTTGCGGTCTCCTAGTAGTTCTCAATGTTCAAACCGACATCTTCAGCATCCTAGGTTTCGGCGGCCACTCCTACTTCGTAAGAATCCTAGTTAGCATTGTACTTTAGAACTTTTCGGCGACCGGTAACTATAACCTCTACAACCTCCGCCGCCCCATCGCTACCCTCGCTGTCATCCAACAACGACCGAAAGTTATTGGAAACCGAGTCAAGGTAGGGGTAAGAGTGAGTATAGCTATAGGGGAAGCCGTAGCCCTAGTTGGCGTGGGCGACCTTGCCGTACTGAACAGACAACGCTAAGAAATCGGAAAGGTAGCGGGGTTCTCCGTCCGACTGCTAGGAGATTCTGTCGGCTGTGGCCTCCCACTCATCACAGCGGGTAGAAGAGCGAGGTTATCATAAAGAGACGATGGCGAGAGACAAGCTTGGACTAAACTAAAAATGCAACTGCCAGATACCTAGATGTACCAAGCGTACTGGCGGTAGACTGTCAGCCGTCTTCTTCCAATACTGTTAGCGGGCATCTTGTTCTCTTGAAACTCGCAAAGATTGGTTTCTAATAGTCGGGAACAAGGATTACACCCCAGAGTACTTTCGGTACTACCTCTCAGTGTGTGAGCAATTACAGTTTGCTGCGACCTTGCTGTTCATCGTGTCAATCGTGATACTGTCCTTTTACATCTTTGGCACTTCCTTGGCTTTTCCTTTGGTTTTAATGTTCGTCGCTGTTGTTGGGACTTTGGTTGTTTTTTGGAGTGCGTATTGGAAGGTTTCGATCACGTTTAGGAATCTTAAATTTATTGTACAAAATTTTCGACGGTTGAGGTGGAGGTCACTTGCTTATTTACAGGCGCGGGGTGGTGTTACTACTACTACTACTAGTCGCGAGGGACAGCATGCTTGAATAATGTCGTCACTTACACTTACATAGTTATTTACAGGAATACTAATACCTGCTTTTGGGAGTGCGCGTGCTCATAAAGAGTCTGAGGCCGTTCTGAAGCATTGTTCAACAGGGCGCTTTCCTCATCGGCTTCCTGATCACGCCAGACTTCAAAGTTTCACCGATATCGGTCATCTTCCGAGCAGATCTTCTGCCTTTTTTTGTAGTCGTACGAGCAGGCGGATTCCTCTTCCGTTCTTTTTTTAACTGTTTTCTTGAGTCTGCTCAGCCCTTCCTAACTTCTGAAGCATTGTCAACATGGGCGCTTTTCCCATCGGCTTCTTGATCAAGCCAGGTTCCACCGATATGTATCGATCATCTTCCGGCGAGCAGATCTTCTGTCATTTTTTGTAGCCGTGCGAGCAGGCAGATTGCTCTTCCGTTCTTTCTTTAACTGTTTCTTTGAGCTGAATGGAACTCGGGTGCTAAATGGAACTCGGGTGCTAATCCGAATATATATATAGATCATCGCTTCCAGCCAAAATTGATGGCATCGATGACCGTTCCTTGTATGAGGCATCGCCTTCAGGGTTATAGTAGGACCCTGGGCAATAGGCCAAGAGGCAGGGTCCCAGATTTCAACTTTTTGTCCGGACAGGGCGTCGTCATTCAGCGCGATTCTTGTCCGGATTGCACCTAGGATCCCAAAATTTTCCAAAAATATGTCTGGATTGTTGACCTAGCTATTTTTCGGCCCAAATTTTGTCCGGATTCGTAGATCAGGCCTCCTAGGGCTCAAAAAAGGTCTGTACTGCTCTTGCCCACCTCTAAAAGCACAATTCTGGCTTGTAATAAGCATATCCTATTATCTACAAGTAAATAAAACTATTTTCTTAATCGTCCCCTTCAAGATTTCCGCCCCGCTTTCGAAACAACTTGATAGCAGCCTTGAGCTGTGTTTCACCCTTCTGGAAATCACGGAAATGTAACAGGTCCCTCTGTGAAAGTTCAATAGACAGTCCTTGAGCTTGGGGCTCAGAGATCTTAGAATCAAGTAGACAGAGAAATTGTAGGAGCTAAAGGAGTTTCTGGGTCAAGAATGCCTAACTGAGAGATGTGAATGTTTGTTTTACAAAAATTATCATTATTATTAGTAAGTTATACAGCAAAGAAAAAATAATCAGAGGGGGAATCGAACCGGCAGCTTATCAAATATTGAGTCATTCATACGCTCAACAGGCTACACCATATCATAGCATATTAGTACCCTAAAATTTGTCCGGATAGGCAACTAGCCTATAACAATTTCTCCAAACTTGTCTGGATTCTGGCACTGGCTGCCAAAAAAAATTCGGCAAATCTTGTCCGGATTGACCCTAGCTGTCCGTCAAAAAAGCTCAAATCCTGTCCGGATTGGGACCCTGCCTCTTGGCCTATTGCCCAGGGTCCTGTTATAGTCCGCTGAAAAGGTATGGGTTGGAGAGTGTGGTCCATTTGGCAGAGAACGGACTCGGTGAAAGTATGGGTTATACGCAACATTTATGGGTTATCACAGGCATGGTTAAGACAAAGTCGACCGTTGTACTATATCTCTTCTAGTGCAAAGCTGTATTGAGATTCTAGCAAAGTGTCATCCTATCTGCTTCCGGTTACAGTATTCTCGAGTTAACCGGGTTTCCAAATAGAATTATCCCACCAACCTTGCAACCAATCAGTAGAAAAATAGCAAATACCAGGACTCGTGACCGCGGGGTCAAACCCGTAGTAGGTATTTACCATTTACCGACCGAGAGTGCTCACATATGATTAGAATCAGTTGTACAGGGTTCAATAGGGTTCAATTCAAATAAATGATTATCTTGTCAGAATGCCCTGCAGGGATGCAACGAACCGGACTTTTCGGTTTTAGGCAGTATAAAGTCTGCCTATCCATCCTCATGTCAACTTCAAAAGAGTCACCCTGACATCAATAATGCGACGTTTCACTGGACTGTTGCTTGCGGTATGCACGCTCCTGCTCTTGCCTCTGTCGTTTGCCAACGGCCTGCACCCACTCCACCCAACGTCCAAGCATAGTGCTCTACTTCAAAAAAGTGCAGTGATTCGAGGCCTCTTGTACACGCGCCAATCTTTCTTCTCTTGCCCAGCTGGGAACTTCATATGTGAAGTGGAATTTTGTTGTATTATAGGATGGACTTGTTGCCGTGGTTCGTCCCAACTTTCTTTTTTTTCTTTCCGAGTGCCATTGGGGAGCTGAGTATCATTCTCGTAGATGGTGGCTGCTGTGATCCTGGGTAAATTTTTTTTTTTGGCTCCAAGTTTCAATGGTTCTAGAGTATATCTTGTTATAGGTTCTTCTGCTTTCTCTCAAGCAATGGGAATATTGGATGTTGTCCAGATGGAGAAGTTTGTTCAGGACCAGTAGGGCCTCCGAACACGATTGGCCCCGGGCCGGATCCGACAACGACGAACTTTTTTACTAGTACATCTAGCATTGAAAATCGTGAGCTTGAGTATAATCCCTTGAATCTCACAATTCACTAAAAAATCCTTTGAAAGCATTTACCACTCTCCTAACAACTTCAACACCTACAACGACCTTCACGACACCTTTGGGAAATCCTACTGGCTTTCCCCCAAATCGTGAGCTTGAGTATAATCCCTTGAATCTCACAATTCACTAAAAAATCCTTTGAAAGCATTTACTACTCCCCTAACAACTTCAACACCTACAATGACCTTCACGACACCTTTGGGAGTTTCTACTGGTGTTTTTCGAAGTGCCGCTGGACAAGCCCAGCCATATCAACCTCTGCTGGTGCTTGGTGGTATTTTGTTGGCTGTTCTATACTGTGCTTGAACCATCGAGCTTATGGGTGTATATAGCCTATGATTCGATTCAGGGAACACTCTTCTACTTACGACATATCTATGGGGGCCTCAGTTGGACAATAATAATAAAATTTTATACCTCTCAAATACTGGAAAATGGAATCCTTATTTGCTGTGAATCTCTTATTTTGTGAAACACTATTTCTTTGCTGACAGCGACCAACATCTTGGATACTCAAGCTACATTTCAAGATATCCAATATGAGCTACAAGAATTTATTTTGAAGCATTTATCAAGAACTGTAGCTCTTCAAAGAACTATATCAAACCATCACCACCACCATCAGTATGGCTGTCCAATTGCACAAGTATTATTTCCAGTATATAGTCCATGTATTTGGTCAATAGATTCACATTTTTCTTATTCCCTGACAAAAGTACACTCTAATTCTGATTTTACCAAGTGTGAAATGCTTGTTCCTATGGGCTAAAGGCATATTCCCAGCTACATAAGTGGTGTTCCCCAATGCTTAATTAGTTCCCCCACATAACTAGCCTGTATTACCAGGATTTAATATACATTCCCTGATACTTAGTGTCTATTCCAAAAAATACTGGATGAGTTCCCAAGTACACTTCCAGTTCCCGGAAATTGATGCGTTCCCGGTGATATTGACCATGCCGAGGCTGCCGGTGCACTGTGATGGCATTACATTTCAATCAATTCGGCAAGATTCGGCAAAATTGGCAGCCACGGCACACCTTGGCACGTGTTTGTATCCATGAAAACGTGCATCAGAAAGGCAGAGGCAGGTTATCGAACATCACTTCTTTGACACAAAGTTGGTCAGGTATAAAGTCATTTTTGTTAAGTATTCGAAACGATGATCAAAATATACAATTGAGGACATTCATTGTCAATACATGTCTAGCTATCGATGCAGCAATTTGATATCAATCGACATGGTGGGCATAGATGGGTACTGTACATTCCTTCACCATGTTGGACAATACAATTGGAAAATGTCGGAGATGTCTCCGTAGTCCGTACTCTTTCCATGGGCTATTTTCACTTACATCGGGATTTACGCATTAGATTTCCAACTACAAAACTACTTGTATATGGCTCTTCCATTCTAACTAAGTTCAAAATTTTAATTACCTGGCCTCTAACCATTGTTAAAGTGCACATTTTGAGGGTCTACACCTGACATAGGAGGCACTAATCAAAATTTTGGACTTGTGGATCAATTGGAATTTAAATGTTAAGAAAAATCCTCCTGCAAATCATGCTTATAGGTGTTGTGGTTGAAGGAATAATGTCCAATCTCTTTGGAGCCCCATATTTAGCAGGCAATTAAGATTCATTTCGCATTTTTGGGTTAAATATAATGTTTTCCTGCAAGGAATATCTTAGGCATGTATAATTACTTCTTATTATTGTTAAATACAACATAATTTTTCTTGTATCTCAGAGGTGTGGAGACCACAAATGCGATGTCTCAAGAAATTGGCTGTGTCACGCCGTGACACCACATGTGACTGAATGTCACACATTCAGAGTTCTCAGTATTTAGAACTCATACTGAGGATTGTGCAACCCCATATTATCATTGTCTTTGTAGTATAGTAAATTATTATGTTATAGTATAGTACTATGTACCCAAGCCACCTGCAAGAGGGCTGGGTGTTCACATTCGCTTTTCTCTCATCACATGTCTCGTTTTGCGTCGCGCCACCTCTCCTCTGTTTGTTCGTGTAGACACTTTAGATTTGCTATATGAAGCCCATTCTCGTCTATATCTTATCCTCAGTTGTTCTACGTCTCATTGACGCTAACACTGAGGTAAGATCACTACTTTAACTGTACAACATTACCATGACTTACATCTTGTCATTATTACCTAGACCTCTCATCTAGGTACATAATAACATAGTTGTTCTACGTCTCATTGACGCTAACACTGAGACCTCTCATCTAGACTTTAACAGGTTATGGGCCCCGCTTGATAATTCAAGCAACATAATCAATCATAAAGTCTAGGCGAGGTCGCTTAGAACAACTCGCTCGAATCAGATAGCTTCTGTCTGTTCACATTTCGTGCTTATATTCAACTTGTTTGCATTCTCTGTCAACAATTCCTCGAGTCTATTAAGACCACTCTACGCTTCTGTTTTCATATTCTGTCAACAATTTCGCGCATATAATCACTTTCCATCATGTCAACCATCAAACTTGACCATATAGAGCTACTTGTTGGACCGTCCAATTATGAGACCTGGAAACGAGGAATCAGTCAAGTTCTTCAAGGGGAAGGCTACTGGGGTCACGTAGAAGGCGATGCAAATATTTACTCGCCATTTCCAATTGAACCTCAGCCCCCCCTTCCTACCCCGCTCTCGACTGCAGATGACATCGCTGCATTTCGCGAATGGTGGAAATCTGATTCAAAAGCACGTACTATAGTAGAGAGACGCATAACTCCCGTCACTTTATCACTATTGCCTCACGGTGTTGTGGTTACTGCTTGGAGTGTCTGGGAAACTTTGAAGGATCTCTATAGTCGAAAAGATGTCATGTTGCAACTTGATCTTCGGGATCGTTTGTCAAACGTGAGACTCAAAGATCATTGCGATCTAGAAAGATACCTTGGAGAATTCAAAACCGGTCGTATACGTTTCATTGAAATGAACGTACCTTACTCCGAATATGAGATGGTTCATTCTATTATTCGAGGACTTCCCTCGAATGGTTCCTGGCCACATTTTCAAATGCTCCTCACGCAGATCAACCAAGACTTCGCTGATAGTCAATCCACTGCCGTCGTTCCTGCTGCTCCCGACACTCTACTGAATCGGATCATCAACCGGTTAGTTGTTGAATGCCAGTGTATTGAGTCTTCGAGACCTTCGAAATCTGGTCCAGGATCCGAATATTGCAATCATGCAGGAGATTCAATCCGAAAACATGACAAGAACCCTTCAGGCGTTCTGTGTTCGAACTGCGGAGGAAAATCGCATGACAGAGACCATTGTTTCGCCAAAGGTGGAGGAATGGAAGGGAAGCGTCAGCCATCGAAATCAAAAGGGAAAGCTAAAGCATCACCTGAAATGGCCGCTGCTTCGACTTCATTAATTTCCCCTGATCATGTCGCCTCATCTTCTGTCTCTAGTCTTGTCAGGGCAGTGACCGCACCAAATGCTGATAACACCTACATGGGTGACTTATCTTGCGTGCTATTTGATCCTTGCTATATTGCACCTGCAACAGATGATACAACTATGCGTGTTAATGAAGTGTCAAATGCCTCAATTGACTACGATCCTACCGCTGCCGATTTTGCAGGATTCTTCTCCAAACAAAATCTTGCAAATCTCCTGGATTCCGGAACGTCGTCTCACTTGCTCAAAGACCGAAGAGTCTTTTGGTCCTACGAAGTGACCCAGGCTCGAGACATGACCACCGCTAATCATGGAATACTACAGACCATGGCAAGCGGTGACTGCCTTGTGCGTTTCGTTCTGAGAGGCAAGACAACAGTTGTAAAGCTTCACGATTGTCTTCATGCTCCCAACGCATGCGTAAATCTTCTGTCAGTCGGGAGAATGACTGCAAGCGGTAGTAAGGTGGGATGTATCTTCGAGGATGGGAAGTTTGTGATAACTAGAAAGATGAATGACGGTTCAAGGGAAGACATATATGAGGGTACTCAACAAAATAAGCTCTTCTTTGTAAATGTCGAGTTTATTCCCGCACCGGGGATTCACCCCATCAAAACTGCTTTCTTCAGCAAAGTTACCGAATCGATGGACCTATGGCATCATCATATGGGACATATTGGTGAGGATGCTACGAAAAACCTACTTCACTCTGTGAAGGGCGTTGCATTCCCTCCTGGCGACAAGCTATCCAAGTGCGAACCCTGCATTATTGCAAAGCACTCTCGCACCCCAAACCCGCCATCCTCCACACCAAAGTCAACGTGGCTGCTTGAACTCATCTTCAGCGATCTCTGTGGTCCATTCCCAGTCGCCACCCCGCATGGGAAACTCTATTTCATCGGTTTCCTTGACGACTTCTCTGATGCTTTGAAAATCCATTGTCTCTCAAGAAAAGATCAGGCTTACCAAGCTTGGTGCATAACAAAAGCCAGCTGGGAACGAAAGACAGGGGAAAAAGTGATTAAGTTGAGAGTTGATGGAGGTGGCGAACTCGGGAGCAATGAATTTATTCAGGCCCTTGAGAGAGATGGGATTGAGCGTGACGTTGTGCCGCGTTACGAACATTGGAAAAATGGCAAGATGGAACGCGTGTTCCGAACCATACAGGGGAGGATGCTCGCGATGCTCACTGCCGCTCAGCTCCCTCTCACATACTGGGGCGAAGCAGCACTCACCGCTGCATACCTCTATAATCTCACAATAACATCGTCCCTTCCAAAGAACACCACTCCTTTTGAAATCTTTCGAAATCATAAGCCCGACGTCTCTCACTTGCGAGTCTGGGGCGTTCGATGTTTTGCCCATGTTCCCATTGAACTGCAATCGAAGTTGGGGGTAAAATCCATCGAGTGTCTCTTCATGGGATATCCCCCTTCGGGTAGAGGATACCGGGTACGATCACTCGCAACCCATCAATTCTTCGACTCGGGATCTGTTATCTTCGACGAAAATATCCCCTATCATGCAATTCATGAAGTTTCCTCCACTCCTGTCGACTACTCTTCACTCCCATTCCCATCTTCTGTTCTTGAGCCCTCTTCAGACTCTCCATCTGCGACCTCACTCCCTATTGACGAAACATCTTCGTCTGATGTTCCCGTGCCCAATATCACCTTGCAATCTCCTCCCGATTCGACCAAGTTCGCTCCTGCTCTTCGCAGTAATCGTCTGCTCACAACTAGAGGACGTGATTATGCTGATTCCATTTGATCTGCAAAAGAACATCTAGAAAAAATCAGGGTAAACAAAGAGAAGTGCGAAGAGAGGAGAGCCGCAGTCGAACGGCTTGCAATGGAAAGAGCCTCCTTGACAGTCGAAAAGGATGATGCAGTGTCAATGAAGGGTCATGATGAAATAACAGATTACTCTTATCTCTGCTGCGAACTGCCGAAGTTATTTGAAGAAGTCGACAACTTCACATCCCTCGCTGCTTCCCTCGACGTTCAAAGTTACCTCCAGCGCGACTCAGAGGCGAGTCTCGAACTGGCGCTTCTCTCCTTGCGCAGCGACATTGCTCGTAACCCTCACAGTCCCAGCTATGACATGAATACCCCTCCTGCTAATCATCGAGAGGCTATGGCACGTTCAGATGCAGAAGAATGGAAGAGAGTGGAGGAGAAGGAGTTGGGGATGTTGAAGTCAATGGGGGTGTATGTGGAAGAAATCTTACCAGAGGGAAGGAGAGCCATTGGTAACCGATGGGTCTTCGAGTTCAAACTTGACCCCGATGGTGGTCCAGCTATTCACAAGGCACGACTAGTCGTGCAAGGGTTTTCTCAAGTGCCTTTCGTTGACTACGACGCAACTTTCGCTCCTGTTGCAAAGTCTGCCAGCATCCGTTTCATAGCAGTTTACGCTGCTCTGAATGGCTGGCACCTAGAGTGTTTCGACGCAACTTGCGCCTTTCTCTGGGGGGACCTCACCCGCACCATCTACATGCGTTATCCTCCCGGTTACACCTCTCCATCTGGACTTAAGGGTGTATGGCGTTTGCTGAAATCGCTCTACGGCCTGAAGCAAGCCAGCCTAATCTGGTACAACCTCCTTCGCAAGGTTCTTGAAAGTCTCGGCTTCCTTCGATCCGAGTTTGATCATGCTGTCTTTGTCTACAAGCGATCGTGGGGGGGGGAGGAAGTGCATTGTCTTCTGGCAATGCACGTCGATGACGGTCTATCAGGGTGCACTTCAATGCCCTTTCTGGATTTCATCAAAGGCGAAATCAAAAAGGCCTTCGGAATCAAGGACCTTGGTCCTCTTCGTTGCTTCCTCGGTGTTCAATTTGAACGTCGTTTGGAGACCAGAGAACTTTGGATACATCAAGAGATGTTCATCGACACCCTCCTTGCCGAATACGACCTCACAAATTGCAACCCTGTCAAAACTCCACTCGATCATGATCAACCTTTCGGGTCTCCTGATGACACATATCCACCCATAGTGAATCTCACAAAGTCATTCCAGCGCTTGGTGGGGTCTCTGCTGTTTCTTCAGATATGCTCTCGCCCAGACATCTCCTTCGCTGTCCTCTTGCTTTCTCAACATTGCTCTTGACCTGAACCTCAGCATTTCGCCACCGCCAAGCGAGTACTTTGTTATCTCAAAGGAACACGGGCGTATCGCCTCCATTATGGCGGCGACAACCACGGTCTTGCACTCTCTGGTCTGTCAGATGCAGACTGGGCTGGTGACAAAAAGGATCGGGCTTCCGTGTCTGGTTTCCTCTGGTCGATGGGTGGTGGACCCATCAGCTGGTCTGCCAAGAAACAGAACTGTATTGCTTTATCCACAACAGAGGCCGAGTATGTTGCTCTCACTCGAGCCATCCAAGAAGGTGTCTGGCTCCGTCAGTCTCTCATTCAGTTCCAAGTTGATTGTCCCAGTCCTCTCGTTATCTGCACCGACAACAACGGCGCCAAATGCTTGTCCGTCAATGATTCCAATCACGGAAAGGCTAAACACATCGACATACGCTACCACTTCATCCGCTCCCACATCGAATCCAAGTCCTTCATTGTCAATCACATTCCTGGAACTGAAAACACTGCCGACATTTTCACCAAACCTCTCGCTCGTGTTGTATTTCAATCTCACGTCGCCCGCCTCGGGCTCTCAGCTCGTTGAGGGGGGCTGTTCACATTCGCTTTTCTCTCATCACATGTCTCGTTTCGCGTCGCGCCACCTCTCCTCTGTTTGTTCGTGTAGACACTTTAGATTTGCTATATGAAGCCCGTTCTCGTCTATATCTTATCCTCAGTTGTTCTACGTCTCATTGACGCTAACACTGAGGTAATATCACTACTTTAACTGTACAACATTACCATGACTTACATCTTGTCATTATTACCTAGACCTCTCATCTAGGTACATAATAACATAGTTGTTCTACGTCTCATTGACGCTAACACTGAGACCTCTCATCTAGACTTTAACAAAAAGGAGTGAGCAACGAAGTGATGTCTGATATCCTGCCTCTGCCTTTCTGATGCACGTTGGCCTGAGCAAGTGTGTGCCGAGCTGCGCCGTGGCTGCCAATTTTGCCGAATCTTGCCGAATTGATTGAAATGTAATGCCATCACAGTGCACCGGCAGCCTCGGCATGATCAATATCACCGGGAACGCATCAATTTCCCGGAACTGGAAGTGTACTTGGGAACTCATCCAGTATTTTTTGGAATAGACACTAAGTATCAGGGAATGTATATTAAATCCTGGTAATACAGGCTAGTTATGTGGGGGAACTAATTAAGCATTGGGGAACACCACTTATGTAGCTGGGAATATGCCTTTAGCCCATAGGAACAAGCATTTCACACTTGGTAAAATCAGAATTAGAGTGTACTTTTGTCAGGGAATAAGAAAAATGTGAATCTATTGACCAAATACATGGACTATATACTGGAAATAATACTTGTGCAATCGGACAGCCATACTGCTAGTACTAGCGGACCGCGGTGGTGGTGATGTTCATGGGACAGGTATGTAAACAACATATTATTATGTTAACTATGGGAAAAAGAACGATTTGTACAGTTACACCGAATACCTACCCATCTTTTCATCCATCAGATGGTGATCCTAACATTATAGTCGATGCGGTTTCCAACCAAGCTATCTGCAATCAAGGTGTAATGCCATCACGGCGTGCTTCAGCTAACCCTGTCAAGGCCCCACCTCTTGAGAACCATCTACAAAGTCTGAGCGGTTTTTTGAATGTACATGTAGAGAATCTGCATACTCTACAGAATTCTCTTCGTTCTACTACCGGTGATAAAAAGCCTGTTACGACTGGTAAGGGAGGCTACTAACGGCTGCTTCTATTTATACGAACACCTATTTCCATTATTAGTGATACAGAAGCTGCCGGCAGCATCCTCAGATGGCAATGAGAAATTCTACGATGTTCTCACTCAACAGTTCAACATGCTTGTAGTCATCGTACTAGGGCTGGGTTTTTTAGTGCTATGTTAAAAACACCCTAGTAAATCACATGTTGTTAACATGTATTTAACGTTAATAACATAAGGGGGTCCCGGAGGCCTTGTGATTTACTGTTAGATACCCAGATCACATGTCCGCTCAAGCTGGGGATTTTTATCTTTTTCCGTAGTAACATTCGAAGATAATTTCTATTTAGGGATGACCGAAAACTTCTAATCGCACTCTGTGACCGCTTTATGACTCGTTGCTACTACAATGGCTTTACTTCTCTATTTCGCTTTTTCTCTTTTCGTACGGTTGCAATTTACGACAAGCTACCAACCCATCCTACTCACGCAGTTGTTCTCGATCTTTCGGGTGCTAATCTGGTCGGCACTTTCACCTGACATACATATCACGTTGTACTCTTTAACAAGAGTTGTTTTGCGGCGAAGAACCCATATCTTTTTAAATTGTGCATGCTACATCCCGACCCAAAAAAACGATTGGGCCCGACAAATATTGCACTACTACCAAACCCGGAAGTACACTACAATCAATGAATCCAATAATTGACAATAAAACATGCATTAGTACTACAGTAACGGCGCTTCGCCGGTTTTTTTTTACTCCAATTATTGTACAAAAATTGTACAATAATTGGAGTTTTAACACATAAATTGCACACTATTTGATTCATGATGACCATGATGTCCGGTTCTCGGGAGTTACAAGGTAAAAGTCCGAAGGTTACGACAGAGGAGTTCCAGTATCCCTAGGACTTGTGATTGTCACTCCGAGGATGGGTTGTTGCAGTTGTAGCCGACCGAGTTACAACGGTCACAACTCCCCCAGGTAGTTGCTACTATTAGCCTACGGAGTAGTC